>BMAW01119992.1:89512-170497 GCA_019974015.1 Nephila pilipes
CATTGTGCTTCGTTTCAGTTACATTATTGCTACCCACTTTCCAAAGAGACACTGTTGTACTCGGCGTTGTTCGTTCAATCGACGTTTCATTTTCCTCGATAACTGTTGCCAAACTTGGTAGTTTGAAGTAACGGTTTATTTTCTGAACACATTCAGATGACAAAACGTGTATCAATTAATAAATTCATCGATCATGATTTTAAAATCTTAAAGAAAATTCTTTTGTTTCAAAAGATCAAATTACATGGTGAAAGAACAAATCGTTCCTTTGTATATTCTTCAGGATTTTTCTTCTTCTTGGTAAATCTGATCGGAGTTTGATATATATGATATCTCTAACTTTATTTGATTTGATATCTGACCTAATAAGAGTTAAAATTAAAATTTTAAATTATTTAAATGTTATTTATAATAAATATGTAAAAATAACAGAATTTTCATTCGATGTTAAAATCTAAATTTATTTCAATAAACTTTCCAATGCATTATTCTTCTGTATTCGAAAAAGACGCATGATTATATTATTCTCTTACAAAATTTAATGTTATAAGCAATAATGTTAAAATTTCTCAAATTTAAGATCCTTTTAAAACTTATACTAGGAAGTCCTTACTTTATTAATTACATAGTGTTCATTAAGCAACTAGTTATCATTTGTACAAAGCTTTTATTCATTTTAGGAAGTCATTCAATATTCAAATTTTGAACATAAGATTTTTCAAATACTTAAAGTTTATGAACGATTAATCAATTAATAAATTTGAAATTTATTGTTCGGAAAAATCTGATATATTACTTAATAGGGTTTTATGTTTGTTAATATATTCGTAAAATGTATGTTTGTTCTTACACTGTTAAACTGTTTTCATTATATTTTTACTTTAAGCTTCTGTAGATTTATATAAGATCTCTTTAAAATTTTAAACTTAATTTTTCTTATTATCAACTTGATTAATATTTTCAATTATTTACCTGAAGAGCCTTACCACTTATAAACAATATTTCAGAGATATCAATGCACCAAACATTTTAACAATCGATTTTCAACTGTCTACAATACCCGGTCAATATGAGTGACATCATAATTAATAATTTGTTCCTCGTTTCCTCTCGTGCCTTTCCTCAATCGTTTACTAAACACGGGATGAGAAAATTTCGATATATAATGAAAAATGGAAAAACCAAGTGCTTTATTCATTGAAGGAAGGATAACAAAACAAAATGAGGGCATGACGTCATAATAACAGTTACGTTTTAGTTTATATGATGGTTTATTTTGCCAAGATAGATTAATTTTAATAAGAAAACAATATATTTGGTTACTGAAAAATTATTAAAACACCGTAATTAAAAACATCTAAAATGTACATTGAAAATTTTCATCGATACATTAGAGTCATTTTATAAGAACACATTATTCTAGAAAACAAAGCAAAGTTTTAAAATCAGCTGAAAAATCATTACATTTATAAAATAAAATAAGAAAGAAACATTATTTGTTTCTTCTATTTTGAAGGAAAAATATACTGAACTGTTGTTTATCGCATTCGACTTTAGCTAAGGCAACATCAGGCAAATAAAACAAGTTAAAAATATCTAAATTTCTTTTATTAGTAAAAGTCTCATACCACGCGTGGAAAGGAAAGAAATTTCAGTACACGATATTTTGAATGAAATAATTTACTATAGAATCTAGATAACATTTTGAGTTTTATCGAATTTTATTCATTTAAAACTAAAGATCTCAAATGTGACAAATTAAGTTGTACGTAATGATGCAAGTATTTATGAAATGAAAAATAAGAAGAAACAAAACATTATATATATATATATATATATATATATATATATATATATATATATATTAAAGATCAAAACCCAAAATCCGAAAGCATTTTTAGACCGATAAATTTTTTAACAGCGCAGTGATAGTGTAAGTGAGAGACAATTACAAAACTCAATATGCGAGGGCGTTACTTCGTGGACGACCAACAAACTCTATACACTCTACCCCCCCCCCCGGGGCCGCGCTAAAACTCTCCTCCGTTTCCAAATTTTGATATGAGATGTAATTCCTTTGCAACAATGTTCCTAGTGATGCTAGATCACTAGCGGAACATGTCTCCATAAGAATAAAATGTGTGGAAGTGTACAAAGTATTCTCTCTTCATTTTACAGCTACAAAAGGTTTTCGTCTCTGCCAATGCCAAAAAATGCCACTGTTCATTATGTACAAACAATGGGGGTCGCATTCTAGCAACTGATCAAGGCGAACTTTGATAAGCAATTCCAGATAATCAGTTCTCAACAATTACTTTTATTATTAAAGTTTAACATTATAAATTTTACAAAAAATAGTATAAAACTGATATCCTGGTGAAATAGCTACATGGAAGCCGAAAACCGTATATCCCTTCCCATTCTCCCGCCGTTCCCTAGCTTGTCGTGCATTCTTTCTAAGAATCGGGACTTTCTTAAAGGCCCGCGGGACACGAGATAAATTGTTAAAAATAGGGATTCGGGACGTCTGGTTGTCTTAGTTAAATCTGTTGGACTGAAAGTACTCACGAAGGTGTAGAAGGAATGTGAGGAGAAAGGGGTGCAAGCTCAAGTGTCTACCTCGCCATTTTAACCGTGGTTGAGAATGATATGCTCCATCACCAACAGCCTTAGAGTTGGCTCTAAAGGCGATGTGAAAATACACAATCATTTCAATATCCACAAGAGTAATTTCATAATAAAATCAAAACTTCTCATATGTTCGTGAAATGTTACACAAAACTACTGCGGGAAAATCGTGACTTTATCCTTTTATTGTGTTGATTTCGACAAGCACATCTCCAAGGAGCGAAACAAAGTTGCTTTCAAATTCCAGGTATCGAATTTTTCGATTCAAAGTCGTAGTGTTGTCTTTTCACAAGTCTTGTAAATCTTTTATTGGAATGCGATAAAGCACGCTTCGTTTTCTTACTGACAATTGATAGAAACGTTGCGAAAAACTTTTAACTCAAATTTAGCATTCGATACACTTTTTTTGCAATAAGTAGCACTGTTATTGCCTGGCAAAGTTTCTACAACAAGAACTGGCAACAGAAATTACGTGTGGCACGCACTTTTTCGATGCTTCGGCTAAAACCAAGTAAGATTGGCGAACACGAAAGTGTTTATGCATGTTGCATAACGAAGAAAGTCCGTAATGAATAGTAAGTAAAGTTCTCTTGGTTCTAATGAAGAATCAATAGGTTTCTGCGCTGTTGCATACTTAATAATTCACTGCGAATGATTTATTTATGACCCGGGAGAGTTATTTCAGATTTTTTTAGCTCGTTTCTGTTTCCACGAATCTTATATTTCGTAAATAGTGTTCTTGCTCTTTCTCTAGTTTATCTGTTTGAGTAGTAAATACTTTGATTTTTTCTCTGCGATTTTTACATACTTGCGTGAAGTAAGAAAATTCATAATGACGTCATAAGTAACGGCTAAGATCACCTCATTTACAAATTACAACAATGAGTACTTATTTTCTAATATGTTACTTCATTCAGGCTGGTTTTCAGAGTGAATTAGTATCTTTTACAATGCTTTTGTAAACAAGGCATGTTTGTGATGGACATCATACTCTCAAATAACGATGACGACCATCTCTGGGATGGTGTTCCTCAGTCTTTTAATTACTTGGTCTGAATCAACCCTTTTTCCTTAAATGAAGAGTGGGATTCGTTTTGATAATTTTAAATGAAAGTACAAAGATGATTCAAATATAAACGAGACTATTTTTAATAGCGGCCAATGATTTTTATGTATTTTGCCATTTCGTCTACGTAAGTTATTTTAGATTTAAATTAATCGTTTGACATCATTTTGATTTTCATGTTTTCATTTACTGAGTCGCTATCCTCATTTATTCCCCCCCACACGCAAAGCGGTCCAGCGTGCAAAGGCGCACAAAAAATGAAACTGGTCCACTAAAGAATAAACTCGGTTATCTGCTGAAAAAGCTCTCGTTACGTTTTGAGGGAATGAATCAACATATCGGTCTAAAAGACGTTCCATTGCGATCCGTAATTCAATCCTTCTCCAGAACAACGAAAATCCTCACACAACTGATGTAACACAAAAAAAAACTTACTTCTGATATCACTCAAACGTCTTCCCTCTCACCCGTGTTTAACACCTGGGACTATCTCTTCTTAGACCCTCGAAGAAGTGTTTGTAGGAAAAAGATTTTCATCGAAAGAAGATGCAAAAGAATTTGCGCAATATCGAATCAAAATACTCAATCCGTCAAGATATTTGAATTTTTAAGTATCTCAGCAGAATTACGAAAATGTCTTAATTTTGCAATAAAGAGAGTCAGGGTTTGTTGCGATTGTGTAAAATATTGCATTTATCCGCATGGAACCCAAAAAATTTGAACTTCATCGAACGGCAATGGTTGATGTCGCTACTATCACTACATGAGATCTATTGATAATGAACCACGATTAGATGATAAGAGCGACAGTTTGGTCCATCACTCTTCTAACTTCAATGCCACACCATCGACATCCTGCTTAATTTAACGTGATCTTCCCCTAACCGCATCTGTTTTGGGGAATTAGTGATTTCGTTTGAATATTATTCCTATATACACAAGTCTTTAAACACCACACCAATTAAAATAGTAGACTCATTTTCTATCCATTATATTGCAAAAGATACTAAGCATATTTTTATAATACAAGGTTTCTTGATTTTATTTAGAAGTAAATCAAAATGCAAGCAAATCAATCATAAGTACTGAAGTGAACTACGCATTTCCAAATGAATTATCAATATATTGTAAACATTATTTGTTAAATGTTTGATGTGTTAATAGATGCGTCTTTAAAAATACGAAAGCCGAAACATTTGTCAAAACTAACTGAAGCGAAGAAAAAAACATTTTGTCTCACAGCATGTCTCAAAAAACCCACAAAACTGTATAAGTCAGTGTTTCGGAAGTGACAAGATTCGTGAGCTAAAATCCTTTCCAACCTATTTGCATTTTTGGACCAACTAAGACTTTAACTTCATAACGAAATAGGAAAATGAAGACGTATGATCAACCATGAAATTTTTTAAATGATGTAATACACCATAAGATAAATTAATGTCCAACAAGACTAAAAACTGCTTATACTGCAAGTATTTCCAAGTTCCCTTCCCTATTCAATTTTGCAAAACATTTATCATTTCCATTTAATGATTTTTAGAATGCATATTACAGAAATTTAACTAAACTTATCTGTACAGTCAAATTAATTTATGTAATACCTATTGTATCCCATTCTTTTTTTTTCTCCTCATATCCTTACGAAAACACTATCATTATACAACAACTCATGTCGCGATTATCGCCAAAAATCACCCATAAACACGCCAAATGAATTATAATTGCACAAAGTAGTGACGGCTGTGGACGATAGGAATTTGTCGAACTCTTTTCTTTATATCTTTTTTTCTCCTTGTATTGTAAAAAAACAAGATTGAGAGGGGAGCTTGCTCAGGACACAGACGCATTCGAGAATGTTGGAGCGAAGCGATGTATATCTTTATAAATGCGAATAGTAATATCAAATGAATTTTTCCATTATTTGAAAAGTGGTTCCGTTTATTTGGATTTATAATGAACCACTTGCAACGTTGGTAGTATTGCCCTTTTGGAATAATCAAACACGATGACCAACTCCTCAACTTGAATACTATCTCTAGAAATTACTCGGATACATCCTAAAACTGTCTTCAGATGATATTCAGATTGCTACACATAGAAACCAGTTCCAAATCTCTGAAATTCCGGGACTAGGATACGATTCGTCACCACTCGATTAGAGAATTTTCCAGAGTCAGCAGAATGCTCCTAACACAATTAACCCTTTCACTCATTCATTAGATCAACCGACTCATTCCACCTCCCTGGGCAACTCGTAATCTGCTGTTCGAGAGAGGGCACTTGTTGTCCCCGAATTCCATTTCGTGATTATCATCATCCGGCTCTGCACAATTGTGGAATGTTTGCTGCAATCCAAAGGGCGGTGGTTTCGCTTTCGGAGACAACAGCCGTCGAAAGGGTTACTCTCTGTTAAATTAATTCTTGAATGAAATGGCCTCTTGAGTACTGTGTGTTTCATTTGCAAGCCATTTGTGTAATTCGGCGAAATACTGACTGTTGAATAAGCAGTAATTTGAAAACCGTGCGGTTTTTTTTTTTTAAATATTTAATTTGATTTTCTTTTTGATTACTTTATAATAAAGGAATTCATATATCTTTTTGTAATGGTTAACATTTTCCATTCATAAATTTAGTTGTTAATTTTATTATATAACATTTAAAATAAATTCAGTAGAAAATTAATTTTTAGTTACAGTCGTAAAAAACAGAATACTAATGCTCTATATATTTTTTTCTAAGAAAAACTTTTTTTTTTTTTTTTTTTTTTTTACATTTCTTTCCGTTAGCCTCTTCCCATATTAGGCCCATTTTCAAATTAAAAAACGACTCAATTTCGATAAATATAATTAAAAAAGGAATTTTAAACTACTAAAAGAGTAACTCTGAATAGATTCTCCAAAAAATATCAGTGCAATTATAACATATTGAGGTTTACAAACGCAGAATGAATGACGCAATTTCTCCAAAAAAAAAATTTAATGAATAAATTTTAATTTTTATAGTAGGCGAGTATAATACAGTAGGACCCCGTCAACTAGTAGCAGTCGTCGGCCCTGGTTATTTAACTACGAGTTATAGAAATAACAAAAACTGGCCAATAATATAAATTCCAACATTGATTTGCATTTTCTGCGTTACGTTTACACTCTTTCAACATAAATTTAATTGATATGGAAATCACTTATACGAGGAAAACATCTTTATGACTCTTTATATTTGACCAATAAAAAATGGTTGACGCACAGTTAATCTCACTGGGTACGAGATTTTCAAAATAATAATCTTACAAATAAAATTGCAAGATGTAACATTTCACTTTCTGAGAAATGATGATTCATATACAATCCAAAAATTCAAATCCAAAATTATTAAAATGGTTGAACTTTCTCTTTGCCCCAATCTTTCAAAGGATGTGTCTCAAAGGCAGCCTTTTGTTTATCTAATCTTCGACGGATTTTTATCTTCTCTCTTATGTGACGCAAGTCACTGTCTACGCTTTACGATCAGGGGATTTGCAATTCTTTGTCACATCCCCTTCTTTCCTCAGGCATTCAAAGTGAGGGGTTTCTCCATTCTCTTTATTAAATTGTACCTTTATCACTTTACTCAACTACCTCTTTTCTTGTACTTGGATAGCGATCCTGCTGTTAAGCGATCGTCACCTAGTCTTAAATTTTTTAATTTTATCTTTTCAGCTTTAGCTTCGTTGCTGTGCTTCTTTCAAAGTTAGCTGTGGGTTTCGTTTGACAACCATCCACCCCCTTCCTTTTTGACTCAGGTCTCTGCTCGTCTATTTTTTGGGTGCTTTTTAAGGTTTCCCCTTCTACATGTCTTTTATTAGTTTATTCCTTTTACTTCCAGTTTCGTAAAAGATTCTAACTCTACCCTAGCACTTCTTTTTTGCTCATTTCAGGTGAGCAAACAAGCCTTATTTGACTCATTTCCTTCTCGTGTTTCTTTTTCTCATTCGATGTATAAGCTTGCTATTGCAAATTGGAACTCGATGGAATATTTATCCCACGATGTATTCAATAGAAAGTAAAGAGAAAAAAAATCATTAATATCTCCTCTTAACAGGAAGTCTTGACGTCATATGAAAAGGGATTTTTCTGAATCTTATAAAAAAAAAAAAAGGAGCCGTTCTAAGACCGCGAGTTAAGTAGACTCGCAAGTTGACGAAGTTCGATTGTGTCTACTATTTATTTTGACGAGGAACATACTTTTGCGTGTATATTTTTAAAATGTCATTTTTATGTCAATTTAAATTCATTGAATCATTGATATTGTAAATTATGAACAAAATCGCGATAACAAACGTAAATTCATAAATTAAGTGAGAGATGGTTTTCTTAAATGAAAAGAAATTGCTCTCAGAATACAGTATCGATATTTTTTATACATTGTTCATATTTTAATTCCTTTAATTTTTCAGAATAAACTTTGTATATTGAGATTTATTTTCGAGTATATTGTCTAAACACGGAATCATAACAAGAATGATTCCAGATTATGATAGATTATAGAATAGGTAACAGTATACGAAAAGATTTCAATTATGGGGAATAGAAGATATTATTCTAACAGTTTTTACTTAGTGATTAATAAAACAAATCGTTATCTTCTTGAAATGTATTTCATTAATATTATATACTATTACAAATCATTAATAAGAAGTAAATTTTAATCATTAATAGAAACTGAAAAATTAGAAGCAAATCTTACAAATTATTATAATTTATAGAAAAACTTCATCGCCTTCTGTTTGGTTTCTTCTTCCGAATTTTTAAGTTGACTGTGCTTTACATTGAGATTTAAGACAGTTATTTACTTATTATATAGACTAATTGAAAAAAAAATTTAAAACATAAAAGCTGTTTGGAATTCATTAATCATGTATGACAATTCCCGAGTTGTCCTTCCTTTTATTTCTCACCAGTACAAAAGAAATGTTTTTACTTCAAGAAAAATAATTGACGAAATATTTTTCTTAAGACAAGAATGACAATTAAGTCTTCCTTAATGAGAAAACCAGATTACTACCCGTCTTTAAAAATTATTATTCGACAAAAGAAAAATCTTTAGAAATCTTATTATTCTTTAAAATTTTCCATTATATAACCTGTCATTTAATTAACTATTAAATTACTATAATAAGATTTCCCAAACAATAATTTCCCCTTGGTAAGAGATTTCAATTACGTGGCTTATCTTTTTCCTTAAAAGGAAAAACAAAATCTGACAGTGTCTGGCATTTGAAAATTTCCAGGTAATAACACCCTTAAACAAAGACATTTTTAATTAGTTTTTTTTTCAAACAACCTTAAGAAATTTATTCACATTATCTGAAAAATTATTAAGTGCCCCATCTCCCCCCCCCCCCAAAAAAAAAAAACTACCCGTAGAAAAAAAAATTATAGCTTTAATCCCAGTTTCTACTTTCTCTTTTTCCTTTGGAGTTTATGTAGATTTGTGTTCTCTGAAACCTTACCTTCGACATTCAGATCGCCCACAATGAGCGTGTTGCCCTTTTTCAAGGTTCTTTTTGTGTTCACAATTTAATCGATCCTCATGCCTGTTGCATGGGCATTACTTCATGCAAGCCCCTGCAACGAATGACCACTGGCCTTGGAGGGACGTAATTGAGACTATTTACGTCTACCTTGTTGCTCCTTAATGACTGGAAAATACAATCGGATCCACAACGTGGTAACTCCATCTGCCAAGCACGCATACTTCGTTTATTTTTTAATGAATCTCTAGATACCATGAGAAAGCATTCGTTTTCCACTCGCCTAGTTTTGATTGATTACATAGTAACGATCGAAGTTTTATCGAATTTCTGACTCGGTACCTTCCTTTCCCTATTTTAATTGTTTTCGATATTGTCTTTTACATATTTATTTATTTCGTAAATACTAATTGAAAGCTTGTATCATTTCTTCTCTAACAAGTTTATGACTGGGAAGTTTTTTTTATCTTTCGAAACCGGTTAGCAAACATAAACTTAAAAACATCAATTTGAGTTAAATAATAGTCATTTATTTTTATGCTTTGTAGGACAATAACATGAATTTATGTATTGAATTACATTTTGTGCACTTTTTTCTTCAATCCTTTTAGACAAAACTATTTTTCTATTCTATAAAAGGTATGATAGATAGCTCTAATTTGATTAAAATATTATTTTGAAGCAGAAAAAAAGATAACCTTTCTGGTGTTTTTTTTTTTCCAAATATGTATGGAAGTCTAATATGTAATCTCTCTTTCTTTCTTTCTTTCTTTCTCTCCTCTCTCTCTCTCTCTCTCTCTCTCTCTCTCTCTCCCTTTCTCTTATATAACCCCGTGGTAGCCTAACGATCAAGGTCGTGAATCGGGGCAGCTGTTTTATTCCACGCGTGGGTTCGAACCTTTGTGACACTTTGTTCCTGGGCTATCGATTCTCAAAGTCCTTCAAAGGAGTGGTGTGGAAGTTAAGAGAAGGGGTGTCAGCTCAGGTGTTGTTGGGACCCAAAGTCCTCCTTTTGGCGTGGAAGTTAAGAAAGAGGGGTGCCAACTCAGGTGTCATCCTCGTCACTTGACCGAGGCTCAAAATTTTGAGGTCCGTCGCCAATAACCCTCATGTTGCTTCTAGTGCGACGTTAATAAAAACTAAACTAAAGTCAGCTCAGGTATCGTCTTCGTTTCCTGGCCGAGGTTCAAAATTACGAGATCCATCGTCGATAACTCTCGTGTCACTTTGACTGCGACTTTAATAAAATTAGTCAATCTCTCTCATCTTTCTATTGCATATTTTCTTATGTAAAGTTCAATACTCATCATTTAGTTGGGTAAAATTTAAAATGGATTCCAGTATGACATTAAATAAAAAAAATTATATCATACAAATAATGTCAGATATTGATTGAATAAGGAGCAAAATCATCGGATAAATTAATTACTGTTTGCAGAATCACAAAATAAGGAGCAGAACTTTCTTCAAAACATTGCAAACAGAATGAATTTTATCGTGAAGCATCAAACTGTTGAATGAAAAACTATAATTTCAAAAAGAAAAGAGTTTGAAAACAACCTTCGTTAGAATAAATTTCAAAAAAGATCAGAAATAATATTCAACTCGCTGAATAAGTAAAAAGAGTTTTTTAACAAACAAATATACGAGTACATAACCTTCACTATACTACTTAAAAAAAAGCGAATGCTTCTGCATAAAAGTCTCAAAATCCTGCTTAAAAAAAATTTAAAAGAAGCATTTTATGAAACCTATGCATGACATCCATTTTGTCCAAATATGTCTCGGAATTTCAAAACGGGGGATAGGAAAATTCAAAAAATAAAAAGACGCAACAAACTTGTCCTCGTTTTAAAATCATTTCGAACTCTTTTGATGATGCATAGCTTTTTATTTATTCATCAAAGAGATATGTTGACTTTTTCTCATTGAAAGATGAAAGTCGACTTCCTTCAACCGAAAAACTTTAGACGTGCTGCACAGAATAGGGGAGGGAGTAAAGCATGTTCTATTTTAGCCCAGCAGACATACACCAAAAAATAAGAACTTACAACTTCGAACTTTTCCTTCGTCAGGAAATGAACAAATAAGCGGCAAAAGAAAAAAATAAGATGGAATGAAATGAAAAGTTCGAAGCGTATATCTTCTTGACGGAGTATTGAAAGTGTCCGTCTTCAATAAAGTTGAAAAGAAGAAATAATCCAGAACGTGATTGGCTTCTTGAAAGAGGAGAGTTGGGGATTCTTCAGTGAAATGTGTTTGTTGTTGACGGAGAGGACAGCGATCCGAATGCACAAAAAAAGAAAGGGGGAAAAACGACTTTCTCCGACAATTTAAGGTACTGACTTTGGGTTTTATTTAAAGACAGTCGATGAAAATGTTTGCGAGCGGCTGTTCAATTCGACTTCTTTCGATTTCTCCAAACGGTTCGCCTTCTTCTTTGAATATCTCACAAAGGAACAGTTTGTAGGGTGGCAGTTGTTGGAAGAAAATAAATAACCAGAACCAAACTTTATGTCAAGTTTCATAGTGAGAAGAAATTAGAAATTCAACATAACCGTAAATGAAACATACTTCAATAACTCTACTGCAACTGTTTATTTTCTGTACAGAAAAATAAGGATCTTTGGACAACATTCTCAGCTATAATGTAGTATCTGCTAAGATTATTGCCTTAATATTCATTGTAGAATTTTGAATTCTTTCAACAGTGTATTTCTATTCTCTCACACAAATGTTACATTAATCACTTTTATTTTTAATAATTATTGCTTTGTATTACTGTCTTTTTGTCAAATCCTTAACGTTATTTCCTTGTCAAACTAAAGTCAGGGATCAATTAATTAAACAATGGTACTACAATAACATCAATATAAGTCAATTTTATCGGGTCTAAACTACTTTCTATAGTACTCTCCGATAATATACTACATGGGATCGGGGAAAAAACTTGATTCGAATGTATATTGCAAATGGTTTTCATAAAATTCACACAACAAAGCCATTTGTTAATCATTGCCTTTCTTATATTCGTAACAATAACAAAGTTTAATACTGAAGCTAATTACTTTCTTATCTCTTCTTCAAATGCACTACATCTTGCTACAGGCCGTCTCAGTAAGCCTCCTCCAACAATTTATTTATTATGTCTTAGGATCTGTATCGACGCGGTCAATCTATCTAGTGTGCGGGATCTCACTCTTTAATTCTGATGCCCGCTACTTTCGCGAAGGCCATATGTATGATATATTTTTAAATATTCTTGCATCGATGTCAAAGCCATCTGCTCCGATAAATTTTAATAACTTGAACAATATTAGATTCCCCCCATTTTCTAAAAATTGCACGATTATACTAAATTTTTCATTTGTCACTCTCTCTGACAGGGCCAAAAATCTTTCGGAGAATCTTTCTTTCAAATGTTAAACCTTCATCTAACTTTATTAGTGGTCAGTTCTCCCTCTGATAAGTCTAATAAGTGTTTTATATAGATTTATCTATGTACTTTTCTTACTCATCTTCATTAATGTATATTTATAAAACAGACATGCGATAAGCTATACAAGACCTATCTCAATAGAATTAGAGAAACAAAATGGCTTTCCCTCTTGCTGAAAGAGTGGAACGAAAACGGGAATGGAATGTAATTCCTATTTTGGAACATTACTGGGTGATCTGTGGTCTCTAGAAACTAGGTAATGCTTTTTAGCGTAACCTAGTTCCCAGTTCATAATCCTTAATTTACGTGGTAAAATGTAGATAATTGGTACCAATTACGATGTCAATCTGATCATAGTGAAGAATTACTGTTGATATACCTTGAAACAGTAAGATTTAGGGAGTTGAAAACGTTTTAAAGTAAACTGAACACAGATGAGCAAAAAAAAAACTTTGATAGTTTTTGCTATTCTTATCGCACCTGGTAAAAAGTGATATAATCGTAAATGACTCAAAGAGAACTAAGTTGTTATGGTGCTAATGAATCAATTAATTCACACATTTCAATTAACTTCTAAAAAAGGATTTTCAGGAAAGGAAAAAGGAAAGAATGTCGTTTCTTTTTACGTATCAGATTCTAAAATTCATCTCCTCGAACGTTTCCGAGTGAGGGGGGCTTGAAAGATAAATCCTTAATGTGAAATGAGTCTCTATCAAACAAACTCTTAATTCAACCCTGTTTAAAACATTTTGCACCAGTCCATTGATAATTTATTTCCCAATTTTAAAAATATAAGTCATTCGAAAAGTGCTGAGTCAAAAGCCCTCTCTATAAAAAAAATAAATGTAAATTTCGAATTATATGATATCTTGATTTTTTTTTAGTTTAGTTTTATTAACGTCGCACTAGAAGCAACACGAGGGCTATTGGCGAAGGACTCGTTATTTTGAACCACGGTCAAGTGATGAGGATTACACCTGAGATGTCACCCCCCTCTCCTAACATCCATACCACGCCAATGGAAGGACTTTGGGCAATGAACAGATTTAACGGGCATCAGTCCCGGCTACACGGCGGGTCTTTGACGGCCAAGGATCGAACCCGCGACTGAACGAAAACTGCCAGCCGCGAGTCCACGATCTTGAACACTAGGCTACCGCGGCCCTATAATATCTTGAATATTAATACTGAATTATTTTTTTACAAATGATACAAACCTCAAAATTAGGAAAAGAAATCAACTGCCAAAAACCAATTTCGAAAATCAGTATCGAAATACATCATATTTGGAGTGGAGGGGGGGGATAGATTTGAAATTTGTTCCTGATCAGGGAGTTCATTATATCTAAATTCATTTCCAAAGAATTTAGAATTCATATCACAACTCATGTTCGAAATATCACGTTAAGCAAATTATCTATCAGATTTTTGGGCGTCAGGTTTTATTGCAATGCTATTAATGATCCCATAATTATTTTTAAATTGTGGGTTCTTTTTATGGATAAAATAATAACAGGGATTCTTTTTTCTTCTAGCTTTTTTGACGACTTTCGCCATGAAATACCTTCTGTTCGCTACTCTGGCAGTGCTGCTCTTCGTGCACGCCATGGCTGCAGTCGCCTATCCTCCACCACTCGGTGAGTGCTCTTATCATCTATTAAAGAACCTCTGATAATAACTCGTGTAGAGCCTAATCGTCTGCTATAATCTTAGTTAGTGAAAGTAACTTATGTGGAATCTTGTCGTTCTTTAATAGAATTTTTGTGAGGGAAATTCTCTTAGTGTCTATTAGAGCATTAATGAAATTAATTCGTGTAGAACCTTATAACCTATTTAAATATTATTAAAATTAACTCATGTGGAGTGACTTATCACATATTACGAGTTGAAATTTAAGTTAGTGAAATTAAGTCATTGCAATGAATAAATGAATGTTTGCTTTTGGTTGATTGACAAATTCCGTTGAATATTCTCTCGAGTTAGTTCGTTCTTTTGTAGAAAAAAAAATGAACAATTCTTAGTACAATATAAATGTTTATATTTTTTTCCCTTTTCCTTTTACAGACCGAAATCTTTCAGAAGATTACAATGACAACAACCTGGAAAACTTCTTGGGACGAGCTGACAAGTAAGTCGTGCGCTTTGTTTTGTGCGAATAATTTTGTTGAAAGTTTCCAAGAGGAAAAAAAGGAGATTTTTCCTTTTTACATCACTTACTTCGTTGTTTAGTTCAGTCTTTAAGATTTCCTTTTTCTGTGAGAAAACAGATAAAGACCGTTAACTGAAGACAGAAATTCTCTTTTTCTATAAACTCTATGTATAAGAATTATTAAATGTAGCAAAAATCGATTCTAGTTATATTTAGATCTTCTTTTATATTTGAAATATAAAATTAAAAAACAAGAAAAAAAATACTATAACAGGGATCGGCAACTTTTTATTACTAAGAATTAATTAATAAAAACCTTCCTAGACTGAAGGATTCTAATCAACCTATTTCTGTAATTTATTTCATAATAGCTTCCCAAGGGAGTTTTAAACTTATTATTAAATATTCCTCAAGAGTAGATAAATGTGTCCAGTTTTCAATTTTATCAGACTTATTTATTTATTTATGTAGGATTATTATCGATCACTTTTACTAATATGCAATAGAAATACATATCATTAAAAATAAGTTTAGTATTTTTCGATATCTGCATTTCAAACAATGATCTATAAATGTCATGTGATAGAGAAAACTTTTTTCCTCATTGTTTGGTTTTCTACCGGAAGTGACACTTGTTACATATGGGCCAGAAAAGAATACATCGATAAACTTGCTTTCAACTCTGCCCCCTGAGACCAAAGTTTCAGGCGAAAAAGAACAGAAACCATGTATAATTATATATTATAATAAAATTAAAAGGGAAGAATAATACAGATAAATTTGCTGTAACGTACAAAAGCAAAGGGGAAACTAGGAGATGTTTATTCTACAGAATAACTGATGTGGCTGCAATTAAGGGGTTTGTTGTTTTTATGCACGTAAATGTTTCTTACAATTAAAACAAGATGTACCAAAGAAGCTTTTTGTTAAAGGAACATGGAAACCAACTGACTAAGCCTCACAGAACTTGCAACGTAGGCATTTCGTGGTTTTCCCTTGATTAACCTCGGAGACTTTTTGTAATTTGAATTGCATGAAATTTCAACACCTTTCCAACCAAATGAAACGAGATTAGACAAACTAGAAGAAAATAAAAATTATAATTGATTTTTTAAGAATTTAAGATATAAGTGAAATAGAATTGAAAGGAGTAAATTGGGGAGGGATAGACGATAACAAGAAGCCGATAGATGTGTGCGAGTTAATTAGGTGAAGTTTTGTAGTTGATTATTTGAAGTTGAGATTGCTTAGAAGTTACTACTGGTGAAAATAAGAGGTAATAGGAATCGAAACCATTGCATTCCTGAAGTGTCTCACTTAATGCGAATTAGTTGATAAACTAAGACTTTATAGTGTAATTCTAAACCAAGATTCAGGCGCGTGTGGAGTTATTTCAGAGAGTACAATATTACATAATCTGTAAAGGAATTTTATAAACTGTGTCATCCTTTTTCTGACGTCCCTTCAGTTGGAATTATAATCTTATTGACAATTTAATTATACTTCATGATGTCTGCAGATTTAAATAATGAAGGGGAGATGCTATAAAACGTTAAAATGGGGGAAAAAAACATCTCAGCGACAATGAAGAAGTTATTGGCAATTGCTGCAGGTGAAAAAATCAGAGCAAACCAAAAAATATCAGAATACTTAAAAGAAAAAAATCAAAAGAGAAATTGAGATACTTAAAAATTTGGTGTCTTTTCGGATTAAGGCGGATTTTTTTTTTTTTTTACATAAAACATGTTCGAGTAAATGAGTACTAATATTTTTGCTTGTTATAAAAAAAAGGATCAGGAAATAACATATAAAGGCATAATAAATTTACTATTAAAATATTTCTGTTACTTTTCAAGCCTTTAAATTCATCGTTACAACAAGAGATCGGCCATCGAGAACAAGAAAAAGGTGGAGCTTTAAAATATACAAAACGTGTTTTCTCTATAAAGATACATAAAAATAAATTTAATAAAGCTATATAAAATATTTGTTACATATATATGACTGAATGAATATAAGCCTTACTGAGTCTAATAGACCCAAACAAGCAAAATGTAATTTTTGGTCAATAGGGCAGAAAAGTTGATTAATTATGTTGTCAACACATTAACATTAAAAATTAGTTCTTTTTCAGCTGTCAACAGTAATATCTGTTTTATTCAGCTGGGATGACAACCGAAAAATTACTCAAAAAGTTCCTTTTTTTTTTTTTGGCGATTATATTGCTATTGAAGTGCGCATTTTACAGAGCAGACAATATTTGCAATTTGTAAAACCTTTTCGAGAAAAAGTTTTAAGTTACTGAATATTGATTTAGAATTATACAAGAGAATTACGAGGCTGGATCAAAAAGTGCCTTTTTTTGACGACACGTGGCGCTGTTAAGGCAAGATGGTATTCCGATGCGTTCTGCCACCTGTTAAAAGACAACAAAACAAATTTGTCACTTATTTACAGGTTAGAAATGATTTGACATCTATTTAATGTTTAATCCAAATTTGATTGCTGTCACAACGGGTTGTCACTGACGAGGAGAGCTCAATTTATAATTATGCATCAGACACAAGAAACAATCAAAACGATGGGTTGCCTGTTTCAAAGAAAGCGTAGACGATTTAAAAAGCGGTGTCGGGCTCTATGAGAGCGTCAGACATCTTAATACGATTACTTTTTGAACTGCCCCAGTACAGCGATCATGGTGGACGAAATTTTCAATTTCTAATACCTTCCTCAACGCAGAAAAAAATTATAAGTTACGGAATCACATTATAATTATGCCAGATTTATAATAAAATGTCTGCAGTATATCAGTTTTTCTCATACGTAATGATTAAAGACGCTAAACCAGCAATAAATAACTATTCAAGTCAAGTAAAATATGATAACACCTAGGGAAAACAGAGATTATATATAACTAAGATGGAGTAAAAAAACAGGCACTGTGTGTGAGCTTATCCAAATAAGTTACGTGAGACAGATATCTTGCGATTCTCTTGTTAGTTATTGCATCATAATAAAGGATCCCAAACACTTCTGGGCTCTTATTTTTTGAGCCAAGTACCCTTCTCCGGAAGCCTAAAGGACCACTTGACATGTGAAAGGATGGAAAGACTTGCCCTAATCCCGATAAGGTATCGTCATCAATCATCGAGTATGTGATGATATAACTCTCGCTCCCAAACTTTTTTCTTCCCGTAATCCTACGTTCGTTCGTGAGTCGAGATCCCTCCCAATATATAAGCCAATAGAAATGAGTCTCGCAATTATGATCCCTCAGATAGATGTGAAATTGCTTATTATTTCCCTAGAATTGTTTTTGTTGCCTTGCTTCAATAGGAATGCCATTGAGAAACGTTACTTGATTTAGTCAACTTGATATCCTACTATATGATAGAAATAAGTAACTGTCGCATAATCACTAATTTGATAGTCCTTCGATATCTTGTAATAACACATTAAAAGCAACCAATAATTAAGATTTTGAACTGAAGTAAATAAATAAAGATAATAAACCTAAAATATCTAAATATATTCACACTTATTTACTTGAAAATACCATACACAAATTATTATGCCAAATAAGATTGCGTGACATCGACGTGGACGATAAGCTACCCAACTTTGGCTACCCGAAATAGCTACACGATTTAGAAACCCTGAAGTATAAAAGAAATTTATGTACTTTCAATATTTTTAACTCACTTATAACTTGCGTGTGTCTGGCGCTACACGTCTTTATTACTACAAAGGATAGATCAATATGTCGGTCAATGTATAACTTTATTGGTACTTAGCTCAAAATAAATAATACCATATGACAAAGATGATTTTTGACATTAGAGTCATTTTATTCCTTCTATCATTCCATCTCAATTCATTGATTTATTATTAACGAAGCATTTAGAAGCAACCCGGGAATTATTGGCGATTGGACTCGTCATTTTGAACCATGGTCTAGTGACGACAACAGAATTGGCACCTCACTTCCAAACTTGCTCACCACATCAATGTGAGACATTGAGCCTCGACAGAATTAAACGTGAATCTTTCCCGTCATACGGCGTATCTTCAGCGACATCGGGACTCGTATCCACAACTCAACGGAAATACCGCCGGTCATGAACTGGCAACCATAACCACTCGATTATCGCGACGACTAATTATGTATCAAAAAAGAAATATTGTATTTTTTGCTTAAAAATTAAAGTTCATTTAATATGGTTGATGGAAACTTTATATCTGATATCAAAAGAAGTTTTCTAAGATATGTCCATCACATATCAGTTGCTTCATGTTTATTTAAGTATCTCATATCACTTTCGAAAGACTTCATAAAAAAATTAGATTTTTAAATCCTCCTGGGACCTGTATCTCCTTGAATATTTATGAGTAGCTTTTGTTATGATGGTTTTTTCGTTCTTGACTGAGAGGCAAAAGGTTTCGCTTTAGGCGAGAAGAACTTAATATTTCTCAGTTTTTATTTTATGAAAATAAATACAGTTGCTTTCTTAGTAATCTTCGAAACGAAATTGAGCACCACATTTCAATCAAAATTTTATTATTTGAAAAATTATGGAGCTATATACGCAAATTCAGAAATTATTTCGATGTTAATATAGTTTTGAAAAAAATATGATTTATATTGTTTTAGTTTTTCAGTTTCTTCTCAAGAAGAAAAGAATTAAAGTCGTAATTCACCGATCACTTATATGCGTAGCAAATCGGCTCAGAAATCACATAATTCTACTTCCCTAGTTTGAAATACTTTTATATGTTACTCCATGAAATAAATACGAAACACATCAATTTATACTTCTTATATTCCATTTATAGAACAATTTTTAAATAAATGTGGTATTCAAAATAAATAATCTCTTGTTGCCATTCTATAAAAAAATAAATTTAAAAACAATATACATAACGATATTCATAGTCATTAAATATTGTCTGCATCACAAATAATTACAAATATAAAAATCGTTTTCATACGCTTAATTATTTGTGATTTGTCAGCCATCCAAGGGGCTATTGTTTTAGTTGGGGCATTTTTGGCGTACCTGATCACTTTTTCAATTTTTTATCGTTTGCTTCTATTTTAATTACATTTAGCTTAAATATATTCAATTTAACAATTTATCGTTTGCTTTAATTTTAATTACATCTATGTTAAATATATTCAATTAAATAATTTATCATTTCCTTTAATTTTAATATCAGAAAAGTTAACTATTGTAGGTTACAAAGTAATTAAAATTTTTGGTCGATTATATTGAGGTTGTACATGTTAAAGTGGTAACTGCTTTATTGCCAGTTAATATTCTTACATAAGTGCTTCAATGATTTGGTGCGGACGACTTATCCGTCAAGTCGTGGGTTAGAGTCTCAATGACACCCATCGTGTGGAGGGAATGGACTTTAAATCTGTCGAAACTTCTCGTCCTACCGTTTACATGATGTGGTTTTCAAAAGAGTGGAATATCAGTTCATATGTCTTGACGAAAAACGTCTCTAATAGTTCGAGTGCAGCTTTTACTGCGATGTTAATCAGCAATCAGACTGAAGTCGGCATTTTGACTGAATGTGAATGCTTTTTTGTTTCAGACGAGGAGCCTGCATCCGACGAGGAGGTGGCTGTGACGGCAAACCCAACGACTGTTGCGCCAACTCCTCCTGCCGCTGCAACCTGTGGGGCACCAACTGCAGGTGCGAGAGAGCGGGCCTCTTCCAGCAGTGGGGCAAATAGACCGGTAGAAGATGGATGACTGTTGTTGTTTTTTGTTTTTCTGTGTAGAGCATACCCCGTCATTGTATTTGTACATATAGAGAGAAAAGTGTTCTTTTATTTAATTTGTCTCCCCTCTCACTCGTCGACTGAGAGCGCCAGAAGGTGCACCTTCGAAACATCATCTTTTCGAACACTTCACCGAGCGCTACTCGTTTCTTTCTTCTATTTTCTTATTTTTTAAGAAAAAACATTTCATGTCCTTCGGTGTTTTTTTTTTCCGTTCGCATTTTTAATCGACGCTGTGTAAATCCCATTAGCATACGAAACATCTTCTCGAAGTGGCCTCAAACTGTACGGATCAAAAACAATTCAACTTAAAACTGTCGACTTTTGGCACGTTTGGTTACTTTCTGGATTGTCGAGTCTGTGCATATGCGAACTGTTCTAAACGGACAATAAAACCAACCTTTTGGCCACTGTGGCTTACTTAAAAAAATACTTCGTTAGAAAACAAAAAAGTGGTCGGATTGTTGATCCCTTTCAACAAATTTGAGATCCTTCGTTTTCAATTATGTCCGTCGATTGCCTCTATCTCTATTTTGAGAATCGGGTCATATTAATTTACGACGTGATTGAATATTTTAACACTAGACAAATATTTTCTAAGAACAGTTCATTACGACTTTAATACGGATTCAAAAACTTTTGCCCTAAATATTTTTTTTTCACAACATTCTTTTTTTTTTTTTTTTTTTTTTAATTTTTATTTCACAATAAATGTATGTAGAATTGGTTATTATTATCTGTTTACCATGTCTTCTCTAAACAACCACGGTTGTAGTTATCGTTTCCATCGGAACGTTTGAGCGTTTTTGTGATCGAAAGGTTCCATTCGTACACATGCATGCCTTTCTTCTGTGAGTAAGGTGGGTATTCGATTAAATAGATCATGGTCCATCTTCATCAGTATGCCAATCTGAAATGCACTTTTATGAGAATAATTATGTCTAAGTGAAGAAGTAACAATCCGATTTGAAAATATTCGTTAAAAAAGGATGGATGCACATTTCCCGTGTGCCTTTAAATTTTTTCTTTAACCTGGGTCACATTCACCAAATCCAAAAGTAACTGTAACTGTGCCATTCTGTACTTCCCCAACTGCGAAAACACGCACCAGTTGCACTTTTTTCGAATTGTACATGCTGTTGTTCTATATAGATCGATCTATAAAGTGTTAACACTCTTTCTGTCTTAGTCATGTGCTGCTTCGAGACCTGTTCTGTTCTGTTTTTGTGAATAAATTAATTTGCAGTTCATTAATGTCTTGAGTTTCATTTACGGAAAACACAACCAATCACTCGGTTTACCACTCTGCTGCTGAAATTCTGAATCTAAGAAGCTGACGTTCAGTGTGTTCTTGATATCTGCCACTGATTCCGAATTCGAATTTTGTATTTAAAATTGAATTTGTACATTAGAAACTAATTACATCATAACATGAACCCAAAGGTGATCTTAATAAAACTAAGCGTAAACTTATTATGGATTTTTTACATCTCTGTGGTAAACAGTAAAAAGTATTAGGTAATAAGAGAAACAGAAGTGAAGATAAAATACTGTAAAAAATCTATCTTATGCTACACATTTCTTGCTCTTTCATATCGAATATACGAAATTATAACTCTTACAGGAATTATTGCTGCAGGAAATTGAAGTAAAATGTGAATAATCTGTATTTAATAATAATGAAGAGGATACATCAGCCAATAATAATAACATATATTACCCAAACTGAGAACACATTTTCTGTTAGAAAAATATCCTAATACGTATTTGTGTTAATATTAATTAACATAGAAGGTTATAAGAAACATATTTTTTAACCTTTGCGTACCTTTGAAAGTTTGGAACATTCTGTAAATTTACCATTTTTCTCTTTAAATTTATATTTACCGTCAAAGAAAAGGAAATAAAGTAGCAGAAATAAGATAAATTCAAACAAAAAAGTATTGGTTCAGTAAAACAGAATACTCTCTGTAAGCTCTAGAGAAGTAAAAATGGGATTTTACTATTCTGTCATGTTTCTATCTAAAAAAGGACTCTAAGTACGTGTCCTATTTATAACATTAGGCGCAGTCAGCCTTAAATCATTTTTAACATCAAACTAAACTCTCAGAATGATTTCATTTGCTTCGTTTCGATAGAGTAAATTTTTTTTCCTGGAAATTAAAAGTTCAATAGTTTTTAATTTTAAATTAGTTCCTCCAGTTAATTAAAGATTCTAATTTTCCAAATCATTAGGTAACATTTAATTCAAAAGGAAACAAGTAAATTTCATACAAAAAACTTTTAGATAAATTACTCTTAGCCGTTAAAAAAAGTAAACTATAGAAGTATATCTCGACATTGGTTCACTTTTCATTGCAATGAATTTAAACTAAAAATTAAAATTGTATCCAACGTAAGACTTCGGAAACAGAAACAAGTGAAATATCGCCTTTACCACAATCCTCTGCCTTGTCAAACAACATTTGAGTGCTCGAGGTTCACTATTATAACAAGATCGAAGGGGAAATCATTGCATAATAATAAACACGCGAGGGCCTGGATTAAAAGAATTAAAGTTTAACCCTTAAAAGGTATCATGGGTGAAAAATCACCCCATGTAAATTGTTTTTGTAATTTTATTAAAATCCCGAATATAATGGTATCACTGATTTTTCCTGTCATCATTTAAGACGTCAGTAGAGATACCATTTTCATAAAAAAAAGTTCACTTTTGTTGTGTCCTTCGTTAGCTGCTCAACAAAGAAAACTTATCTGGAGTGATATTTCACTCATGATACTGTAAGTGTAAGCTTCTTAAAATTACATCGTGAAAATTTAATTAACTGATAAGTGACGTAGAAATAACTTTTGTTTCTATTAAGGCAATTATAAGTTGAGAAGTGGGAAATAATTACTTCCAAAATGTTGTGTTCATTTTACTTTATTGCCGAGAAAAAAATTTCATAATATGGTGTTCCCCAAAAAGAATGAAATTGAAAAAATTATAACTATGATGATTATGTTTGAAAACTATGATGATTTTATCGATAATGAGAACACTATAAGCGATTATGAAGATAATGTAGAAAATGATGTGGTGATGTAGGCTTAAATGATAATGACAAGGGAGACAGCGGTGAAATTTAAAATTGGTGAAAAAATGCTGGTTATATCTGCAACATTTCTTGAAACAACTATAAAAAATAAATTTATAATTTTCATGGAATATGCAATTCTTATAATATATCTAATCTCATTTACATGTCTTCATTAAATTCATAAAATAAAATTCCTTTACTGGAGTAAAATTACATCCATGATACATTTAAATTGACTTTTTAAATGAGTTAACTTTCAAAGATTAAAAAAATATATAAGCTATTTTTCTTTATTGCCGAGTAATTTCTTGTATTTCATAGAATGAAATTTTTCAACAGTCCCCTAAGTGTAACGAAGGGTTCCAGAAACAAGCTGCTGATGTTCGTTTACGTCCTCCAGTTATTTGTCTATGGCAGAGATTCCCAAACTTATTCTACCATCGACACACTTAGAAGAATACTTTTCAGCATATACATAGACCTCCACCCCCTTACATTTCTCTACATAATATAAAGCATGCAATATAACCATAATACTAATAATTGCACAAAGGACTTATACATTTCAATTTAATTAAGAATATAAACAGAAAATTGGGGAAGGGGAATGATTTATTAGATTTATGGTTTTATTTTTAAACCATTTTCGTTTTTAGACTATTTACAAAATAAGCTAGTTTTCAGAAACACAAATTGTAATTGCACAATAGTTCGATTTCAATTAATATTGTAATTGTGCTTGATATATTGATACATTTTTTTTATACTTGACTTGAAATTGCTTATCAATGTTTTATCACTCTATATTTTACATAAAAATTATAAATATATATTTTATTAAGTAATTTTTCAGTTTTGTATTGATTTACATGTAATTATAATATTTTTTTAATTTAATACATTGGTTGTGTTTGAAGCTTTTCCATATTACTTTTCATATTGGGTGTAAGATTAGTTAATAATAATCCTAAGTCACCACGTTCTATAACATTCAATCGATTTCTAATATTTTAATAACTTGTTGACGTGACTTAATCCTGCCACAACCAAGTGAGAACTAGGAAAAGCTAAAGATAATGTGGTTCGATCGATCGGGTTAATTTGACGTATTTCTTACGATTATCTTTACAACTCTGAAGTTTGGCACATCAACTTATTTGAAAATTGATTTTATCTTCCAAATGCTCATCATTTTAATCAATTCTCCGTGTAGCGAAAATTCATTGGCGGTTACTTCACTTTCAAATAGATTCATAGTCGGGAAGGGACATCTAAACTTGCAAATATTTATAACGAACATTAATATCTTCTCTTAAATATTTCAAGTTCTCTATGTAGATCTGAATGTCGTCAATATTAATCTTATCATTTTCAGCACTAGAAAACTGAATCAAATATTCAAGGTATTGAATATCATTTCAACTTAAAGTGAAAATAAACAAATCCATTTTTGATCGAAACCCAAATATATATATATATATATATATATATATATATATATATATATATATATATATATATGTAGTCCAATTTGAATGAGACTGACGTTTTCTCCTTATAATTTTTCTTTCATATTATTAAATAAAGAAAATAAGTCTGCTTTATAAAATATGCTTTTTAATCAATCAATTTTGTTGTCATAGGTTTATTAATTTCGAAAAGGAACTTATTGGCAGAAAAAGAAAGATTTCAAAGATACGTCAACAAATAATTACCTTTTGACACAGACAACGAACACTTCTATATGAAGAAGTAAACTACTATTAAGTTCATCTCTACTTTCATCCACAATTGAGTACAAAAGGATGTCATTCAAAGTATTAGCTTTAACTGTGTTTATTTCTTTAATACACAAATACAAAAAAATAATCAAGATTTTCTTGTACATTTTTGGCAATTAAATGTTGCCAGTGAAAACGTAATGCGCTGTCACGACATCGGGAGCTCTTTTATTAGAAATACTAAAAATCCTCGATATTTTCACATCATTCATGGTGCACTATCAGAAAATGCAGCATTAAATCATATATAAAAATTTCAATTTGTTTCAAAAAGTTTTCAATATATTTAAATATATGTTGAGAATATGTATATGCGTAAATATATGTAAGTTAAATATATGTGCGTGTGTAATAGTTCCGCTTCGTAAGAAATTATTGTCATTTTTACTAATTTAGAACAATACATAACATCAAAATACTGTTTATATCTAAAGTAGATTCACCAAACTGCACAGAATTTTTTTATTTGTTATTCTCTAACTGAGAAATATTTAGTATTCTCTGACAATTCATCTACACGACTTTTTAGAGTTAGTAATGAGCAGAATATTTTTTAAAAACTGGTTCAAAATACACTTTCATAACACTTTTTATAATCTCTCGCATTTCTATTAATATTATTTTTTCACCAGTGGTATGATGTGAGTATTCGACTTTGGCAGTTAACAAAGAAATATTGTAAGAGGCTTCAAATCCTCCTACATTATTTACAGAAATAGATAGCTTAAGAAAAATTATTTAATTCCAGTTTTAGAACAATTCTCCTATTTTTCTTTTATTTCTTAAAATATTCAAATTTAGTGTTTTTTTTTTTTTTTGCAGGAATTATTCTATTAAATATGATCTCTGTTATCTTCGATGCTTTCATATGATCATTGCTGAATGTTTTATTTCTGATCAAACTTAAAGCGAGACTATCGTTCTCTACAGGCGCAATGAAACCAAATACTAAATATTCTTGAGAATATTACCGACACTTTTTAACAAGCAACATGGTTGAATAGTTATAATAATTAAAATAACATTAGTTTTCGAAAATTTAATGAGGAAAACACTTACTAGAGACATATAGTAAGTGTACTCAGTTATATCTAGTAGTACTATTCACTAATATGCTTTTAGCTAAATAGAAAGAATTTACGAGATTTTATAAAATTTAATATTACAGTTTATTTAACGGTTTAATAATATTTGAAACGTCCTAATATATACGCCATGGCTGTAGGTAAAAAATATTACATAAGAGTCCTTAAACGGATCATTTTAGCTGTACTCGGAGGGGAATTTCCTATATCTAGCTAAGCAATCGATGCGTGATGGCACTCAAATAAACGCCGACGGAGCATATACAAAAGTCATTCAGTACGTGTTGATATTTTAAAAAAAAAGGGGGGGGCAACGGCGCCTATATATAACACTGCGCAGCATGACATTGCTGTTTAGATACTTCCCTATTTCATATCTAAATTATATCCATTCATACCAAGATAAATATTATTGTTTAATAATTACAATCCTATAAAACTCAATAAAATTTTAAAACAGAAAAAATTGTTAACGATCCCTAATAGACCTCTTGGAAAACTATAGACTCTTTTTTCATTTTCCTTAGCTCCCGGGGGCGCCCCCCCCCCGGAGGGCGCAGGACCCCACTGGGAATCCCTGGTCTAGTGAAACATACTAGAAAATCTCTCGGTTAGATAACCAACCGCTAAACAAATCTGAAATGATTTAAGTGTATCTCATGTTTTTCTTTTCATAATTCTTTGTACAGAATAGAAGTATTCACTGCACAAACTTTCAACTCCCCAAAAGACGTTTGGTGACAGTTTTCAACAATCAATTGCCTTTGTTATCACGGGTGCTGTAAAATATATCTTTAAGAAATCAATTTTAAACAATAAAAGGGATTCATCTATCTCTATATATAGCAGACATGTCTAGTAGTAATTTTTACAGAATACATACATGTCTCCGCAGCGGAACCTTTCAAACATTTCGGCTAATGATAAAGTTTAACATACAGAATTGTCACCTCAATTAAAATTAGAGGGCAATCAGTTAGGTCATTAGTCGATCTACATATGAACCTTGGAAGCCAACTTTTTCATTTGAAACCATGGAGATCAAGTAACAAGGTCGATTCCAGGTGATCTCTCTCCCTCTCTCAGTTTCATAAGATTCCACTTGAAGACTTTCAGGTTCACTTTTATTTAGAAAGCAGCAGCCTTAACTGTTCCGAGTGAGAGCCTTTAACGGTCCTTAATGGAGAGTTTGACCGAAGTAACTCTACCATAAATCATTAATTTGAGGGAGTTTTTTTAATACTATATTTTAATCAGAAATTAGAAAAACATTAAACTGAAGTAAATAAGTTAGAAAAGTAAGCAAATTTCAGAGAATCCAAATACAAGCATATTTGGAGTGTTGAATACTTAGACCGAAGTTGAAAGAACTACGCACTTGCTTCCCTAGATGGATGACGAGTTCCAAAAAATAAACGTTTAAGCTCAGTATTTCGGAGGCGTAAATCTAAGAGATAACAATAATTAACATGCTAAATGTGACGTGTGTAAATTCCAAAACCAAAAACAGGAAAAAGAAAAGCAGAATGAGAAATGGTGCTGTTAAGCAAAATTCCAAGAATGGTAGTGTCATCGTACGACTGAGTGAGCGCAGATTGAGGCAAAAATTTCACAGATTGAAAAAGATCTAAACTGAAAAGAGAAAACTAAATATGGTCATTTCAGGTGTAGTGACCGTCGTGTCGTTTTATATGTATAATTTTAATCTTAAGTGTGGGAATATTAAAAGTTTCCGTGCTTCAATAATTGGATTTTCATGATTTTGAACATAAATGCAACATTTATAAATAACTTAGCAAGAATTTTTTTTTATTGAAAAGGGATTTGAGGTTATTGTGGATGATGTCATTACTAACGCGCCAAGGTGTATTAGTCATTGCTGTAAAAATTTTGCTTTGCATAATTCGAATTTTTTTTTTTCGTATGGGATGGAGCTGTTGTTCCCCATATAGGGGTAATATAAGTAATGAGAGATAAAGTACTTGTTTATAAAGAATGACTTAGCTTTCCAACGAAATTGACATTTTTCACTTTTGAATGAACGAAAAAGATTGATTTTTTTATCCAATTTTGTCTGTGAGATGTTTTATGTGTGGTTTACATGTGAATTCGCTGTCAATATCTGAGCGCAGGAATTTAACCACAAGAACCCAATTTATGTCATAGCGTTCTTCAAAAAGAGTGAGATAAGAAGGAGCTTCTACAGGGCTAAATTTTCTAAAAATTATGGCTTGGGATTTGTCCACATCAACTACCATTCTTCAAGGATGTTAAGGCCGCGGTAGCCTAGGGATCATAGTTTCGGATTCATGGCCGGCGGTTTTCATTCAGGTGCGGGTTCGATCCTTAGCCGCCAAAGACCAGCAGTGTAGCCGGGGCTGATGCACGTTAAATCTGTAGGGGCACAAAGTCCACCCGTTGGCGTTGTGTGGATGTTAGGAGAGGGTGGTGCCAACTCAGGTATCGTCCTCGTCACTTGACCGTGGTTCAAAATTACGAAGTCCGTCGCCAATAGCCCTCGTGTTGCTTCTAGTGCGACGTTAATAAAAACTAAATCAATGATGTTAAGAACGTTTTGCATATTTTAATGTGTATTTTAAATCAATACTCTAGATATACCCCCTAATGCAAAGCGGAAAGCGTGGAAAATGGCGTAAGACGTCGTGGGGATAAATATGAGCTGATAACACAATCCTGGGGTACTTACTTGAATAAAGCCTTTGTTAGATTGTAAAGTGTTTGCATTAGGTTTAAAAGTCCTGTCTTGTAGAAATGTATGAGTTAGTTTTTTGAAGCATGCAGGAAATTTTAATTTGATCATTTTAAAAATAAGACTATCTTGACACATTTTACCAAATGATCGTTTGACTTCGAGCAAAATTCTGTTAGTAAAAAATTAAATCCTTAAGTATTCAAACGTAATCGATGAGCTATTCAGTATTGCTATTTAATCACACAGGAAGCAGGTGACTTAAAATAATTCACAGGATCCCTTAAATGATAAAAGTGAATTTTTCTCTTAATATTTTAATCAACACGTTTATAAACTGCGTCAACGACATTTATTTACTTCTATAAAAAAAAAAATCAACGTCGATCAATGTTTTACAATCAACGCTATTAATTTGTTGAAATAATTTGTAAAAATATTGTTATAATTAAAGTTATGTAAAAGAAATTCTCTCTCTTTTATTAAAACGACAAAGAAATCACCCGACTGTTAATTTTATTTTTTTATTTGAAACTGATTAAAGTTATCTTTAACAGACATAAGGAATATTGATCTTTTGCGGTATCAGATATGGTTGTTTAAATATCTTTAACGAATGGGAGGGGGTGGCTATACATCAACATGACATTCCTGAAACAAACATGCATGTGTAACGAATTTCTGGCAGAAAAATATATTCAATCTTTTTTTACAAAATTCAAATAATTTATTTTTACATAGGCATCGCTCAGAAAGACAACAATCATATATTGGCTCATGAGCTTTTTCTGTTTTAGTCACACTTCCATCTAACAAAAGCACATCATTGGTCAATTCATTGAAATTTAGAAAACTAAACTTAAGATATCAACCTATCGCGTTCCTTATAAATACGAGGGTAGCTCAGAAAGTCCTCTAGTACTCGATGTACTATTGCCCTGCGTTGCTTTTTCCCCCTTAACGCGTCCATGAGTAGGACCCCTTCGAGTGGAAGACTGCAACTGGTGTCCCGAGCCTAAAATCTGGCCAAAGACCCCACAAATCCAGAAAATTATCGATCTATTTCGTTACTTCCCATTCTTGGGAAGATAGCAGAAAAAATATTATTAAATAGATTGAAATGCATAAAAATAATGCATTAAAATAAAATCATAATAGCAGAACAGCACAACTTTATGCTGGGACTGTTAATAATCCACCAACTTCTCCGAGTGGCGGAATTTGTAAAACCAGGTTTGAGACATCTGGAAAAATCTGAGGTGGTCTTCCTAGATATCCAGAAAGTGTTTGACCGAGACTGGCATGAAGAACTCATTTATAAACTGATTAAAAACAGATTCTCACCCCACCTAATAACCCTAATTAATTCCTAACTAAGAAACAGATCACTTACTGAAAAATAAATAATAGTTTTTTCTCACCCAGACTAATTCCCGCGGGTGTCCCTCAGGGCTCACATTTGGGTCTGGTCCTTTTTTAAAAATTTCGTGAACGATATACCCAGACATGACAACATAATTCTCTGTATATGCGCAAACGACACAGAGATTCTAGCAAAACATCAAAACCTAAAAATTGTAGACCACCACCTAAACAGACTCCTAAGATTAAAGCCTTACAGGGCTTGGAACTTCGCAATAAAATCACTACATAACAAATAAAAAATCGCAGCCATAACCTTACGAGATACAGTTTTCATCTTCTTTGGAGCAGATTCATCCCATTATTGGAGCCACCCCATTATTTGATTTCCGGTGATAACAATGAATTCGGTTTAGCTTACTTTTTATTACCGTCCCGCTGGAAGCAACACTAGGGCTATTAGAGACGGACCTCGTAATACTGAACATCGATCAAGTGACGAGGACGACACCTGAGCTTGAACCCCACCCCCTCTCCTAACTTCCACATCACACCAATGGGAGGACTTAAGTCCCCGACAGATTTAACCTTGCATTCAAGCCTGGCTACACGGTGGGTTTATAGCGGCCAAGGATAATGAATTCGGTTATCATCGACGACGATAGGCAAAATGAGAGACTACGACAAATCGACGTGGCAGCAATCGAAACCAACCTCTGAATCATTGTCAAATTTCTATTTGGCGCCATGTAATATGTTTCAGAACACAATATTTACACCGCGTTGCCTCAGCAACACCAATTGCTTCCAAAACCAGATAGTTTTTTAACCACTCCTGTTCGTAAATTGAAGAATTTTTGATTCAAATTAATCTCTAACTCTAAACTTTTCAAATTCCAGGAGATTATTGAAATATTGTAATAAATAATTCGTGACTTCTAATTAATTATTTAAAGCTCCCCTGATAGAACTAAAATTAGGGTCAATTTTAATGGAATGTATTCAATATCACAAAATTCTTAATAATTTGTTAATCTTAAATAAACTGTCTAACGATAAAATAAAATGAAAAATCATTACCCAGATTTAGAAAACGAAAAACAGTAACATAAATAATTAACACAAAATATCTCTAAATATTCTTCCGCACAAGAACAGGAAAAAAGATAATTATTTCCAGCTTTCTTCAGTGATAGTTAGTTAAGCTTCATTTATCTATCTTTACATAAATTCGAAATAAATTTTAATAACAATTATAATAACAATTGAATCATTTTAATTAGCCCAAAATAAATTTTATAAAAATCCCTGAAAGTTATAAAAACAGGTAAATACAACGAAGTAAGGGGGAAAAAAAGTCCAACCACGCATTGGGGTCAATAGACCACTTCCCGACTGACAAAGAAAGTGAAAACAAGGTCGCAGCCCCCAAAGAGGCCTCTAAGTTCTGAGATGACCGGGTCCACAGTTTGACATTGGACCAACCTGCCCAAGGCCGCCCGCGCCCGAATTCTAGGTCAACCCTCTTCCTCTGAAGGCCGAGATGGTCCTCTGCGCCCTTCAATCGAACCTAAAGGACCTTCAGAGGAGTCTGGGCCCTTTCCTGACCCTGAAATCATGTGAAGGGATGTCCGGGTGAACGAATGGTCAAGGGCGCTACTCTCGAAGGCGTCCACCTCTACGTGAGGGGTAGATAAACTCGCGCGAAATTATATCCGTGTCTCAAAGAAAAGAATAAAAAATTTCCATTTTTATTATTCATCAAATTACATTTTAATGGCATATGTATACAAATATCTTTATATAAAATGCGTTATTACTATACTTTAATTAAAATATAAATTTTATTAAAATGCAGTTTCATTTTATTGATATATTTACATACTTTTGGTTGTATAAAATAATAATAAGTGTTATGCAATTCTTTGATGAAAGACACTGCATAAATCAGTGTTTTCCCCAAACGGTGGTTTTCAAACTCCCAGGGGTGCGCGAAAATAACATTGAAATGGTGGAACTTTAAACCGTTAATATAACAAACAACAACAGAGGAATGATGTATTTACATACATATATTTATTGTTATGTTATTGTTAAGAAAATCATAAAAGTAAAAATTAAAATAAAAGTGTCAATGTATGCTTAATTAAGAACCAGTTAATTTGCTAAGTAAATTTTCTTCGGTGGGGAAAGGGGGGTAACTATAATTTCAGTTTTAATTATAGTTTGCATTCAGATGTTTTTTTATTACGTTTTCGTTTCTGATTATGAACTATTGTACAACATGGGAAATAATTGTCTTTCCAAATTGCATTGTTTTCTGACCTGTTACTAATGGCAACACAAGGGTTTTGCCGATTTCTTTCGGATTTTAAAAGGGGTTCGCATAGAGAAAAAGTTTGGGAGCCACTGATTAAGACTAATAAGAAAACTGAGAGAAATGGCTTTCCTAAAAGCAATATTGCGTAAAATGTAGTTCACACTTGATTTCTCACATAATACAAAGAAATGTAAAATTCTTTATACAACTAATAAATACTTAGTAAAAAAAATTTATCAAGTGGTTGAGGGATTATTCGATCAAAGTTCATTTTATATGAACCAACAAAACCTGTTCTGTAATCAGTTAACAAAATTCCATGAATACTTCAAAAAATTTCCATTACATACATACATACATACATACATACATACATATATATATATATATATATATATATATATATATATATATATATATATATATATATATATATATATATATAAGATGTAAAAAAAAGTTATTATTTAAATAGAAATTCACAGACACAATGGAAAGGTATATGTAAAATGCAAAACTCCATCATTGTGTATGAGTAAACATTTTTTTTTGTGTGTGTAAACATTTTTTTGACATTAATATGAAACAAGAAGGAACGCATTTGAATTAGAAATGAGAGAAATAGGCATTATTTAATCACAATGATAGATTAAGTATCATAGTTTCACAAAGTGAATAAAAATTCTTTAAATTCGGAATAAAATACGAAAGAATATCTTTTTGAGAAAAGGAAATGAATAAATAATTTTTGAATTTATTTCATGTGAAGTTTAAAATGGATTCCTTCCTCCCGATTATTTAAACTATATATATAAGCACTACTCTTCGAATTCGAGATTATGAAGTCAATAAAAAAAAATTGAATCGAAGGAGAAAAAAACATCAAGAGGTAGAATTAGTAGACTTGATTGTTTAAAACAAAATAATCATTAATAATATTTTAGTTAGAAAATATTATCTTATCATCTTATTATATTATCTTATTAACTTATAAAGTATTATCTTATTATCTTATAGAGTATTATCTTATTATCTTATAGAGTATTATCTTATTATCTTATAGAGTATTATCTTACATATAGAATATAATCTTACATTTTTTGATAAATTTGGAATAAATGGGTGTTATTTTGGTACAACTAGTATTTTTTGCGCGTTATAATTTATTCCAAAATAAATATTATTGTTTAAATACCTTTAAGTATCCAAAACTTTACAATGGTGTCGGAAAAAACTCTGAAATTCCTTTTAAAAAATTACTTGAAGGGAAAGAAATGTTGCTAACCTTTTCAGAGGAAAATAATTTTTTATTTAATATTTTACGTTTCAAAACATTATGGCATAAAATTTCCTGCAATATGTCTAATCATAACTTAACAGTTTATAAACATAAAGTTCTGCTTTTATGTTTATAAACTGTTAAGTTATGATTAATAGATATTAAAAATAGTCTGAGAACTTTTTAAGACATTCCCTCAAATTGTTTGGAGTTTTCATTCAAAGGTATAATTACGATCCAGTTTATATTTCCACCATTTTACTTAGCGATACATTATTTAGATTTAATTATTTACTATCATCAAACTATTATTAAACGAAGTTTAATTTTTATAGCTGACGATAACTGAAGATTACATTTTATTGAATATCTCATATGTCTGTTTGAAGAAATATAATTATTTAATTTAATTATATGATTTCGTATACATGTGTATGGACGTTGTGTTATCTTGTCTCATACTTGTAGGTATTTTGCTAGAATGCCACTGCCATAATCTAGGACATCAGCTATGCATTGCACAAGTACAGGGCTGTATAAGTCTAGTTCAATAAGTTTATGTGCAAAAAAAAAATTCTCTAAAATAATTATAAAAATATATTTTTAAAGAGAAGGTTATTGCTCGGAGAGTAGGAGAAAATCAAGACATGTTTTATACATATATTTCTGTTTTGCCTTTGTCATAACTCTGAATCTTATTAATATGGTAGTATAATAAAGAATGCAATGTGATGTTACCTTTATTAAATATGTAATTTTTATTCATTGTTATTCTTTGAAACTTAAAACCTGCCTGGACTTTATCTTGGACCAATAGTCCCTGACCTATTTGATAATTTAATATAAAATAAACTGTTTAGCTTACGAGGCAAGGTTTCGATTATGTTGCTTCTCATTACGAAAGGTTTTATTCGTGCAAACCATAAAAATAGTTTAAAATTTCGCCCATAGATGGCGTAATATTATGAAAGCAATATTATGAAAAATATTTATGATTAAAAAATTAAAAACTGAAGTGAATCGTAACGTATCAAACGTTTAAACATTTAGATTTAAGTCGTAAAATCATAAAGTCCAAAATGTCACACCTTTCCAGCCAATAGTACAGGAAATATTCAAGGGTTAACGAAGAAAACGGAAAACGACCGGCGTTAAAGTGTCGACACAGTTTATGAAAAGAATTGCAAAAATTATTAAGGAATTTTTTTTGACAGCTGCCCTTTTTTTTTTTTTTTTTTTTTTCCTGTTAGCCTATGTCAATCATATAAAATCTAAGATTCGCATTCGTGTAAAATTCTGCTTCGTTTTACTTTGTTTCATACGATTTTATTAGCCACCTATGGGGCTATTGTTTTAGGTGGATCACTTTTGGTGTACCAGACCACTTTTTAATTTTTTATCGTTTGCTTCATTTTTAATTATATTCAGCTAAAATGTATTCATTTTAATAATTTGTCTTTTGTTTTAATTTTAATTACATAAAGCTGATATAATACTCAATTTAATAATTTATCTTTTACTCAATATTAATTACATTTATTTGATATAATACTCAATTTAATAATTTACTAGCCACATTTTAATTTTAACATTGGAAACGTTTACTGCTGTCCATTTCTCTATGTTTCATTGTTTACTTTAATTCTTATATTTAATTGAGTAATTTAATAATAATTATAAAAAAACGCACCTTGGGTGACTAAATCTGTTCTTTGCAAAACTTTGCATAGAACTTTTAAAAATTATTTTTAATTAATTAAAATAATGCCTAATGGTTAAAAAAATATTTGATTCGATATGCTTTTAATTTCGTTTCAACTAGAACTGTAGGAGAAATGTTGTTAAGTGTTACATTTATAAGGAAATGATATGTTTTTGAACAGACCTAACAAATCGCTAACATTTTGCGTGACGTATCGTGCAAGCTCAGATTTTATAAGTTCTTTCTGAATGTAATTTAAATCCTTAATTCTATCTCCTCGTTACAAAAGGAGTATTCAAATTGACACAACATGTTTTAATACAAATTAACTTTTCTAACTTTTATATATATATATATATATATATATATATATATATATATATAAATTGCAGAGTGGGCTGAAAGTCCCTTTACAATTTAAAACATTAATAACTTAAGTGAAATTTGTTTTTTTATTGTTATTGTTGTTTCTTTTTGGAATTTGAAAACGAGACTTGGGGTTTTAATTATGGAAAATTACGCAACTAAAAAACGGGTAAAAATTATTAAATGTTACTAAGCAAATAAAAGCTCCCTTGTTCTCACACAAAGATGTGCATCATTTTATTAAGAAGGCCTGATTCTAGATCTATAATATTTGCTTTATTTAGTCAAACGTTTTGTGACACAAGGGTGTGCCAAAAATAATACTAAAGACGCTCAAGAAAGCATTGCTGAAAAACCGGGAACCCCGACCCAACGCAGTTCCCGAAAATTCAAAAACTGATCTCACAACCCCAGATTTGTTTCTCTGTGAGTACCTTAAATACTTTTTTTTTCTCATCTTTTGAACCACTACTCACCTTAAGAAAGGGATACAACAAAGTGTTTTGGAAAACTTGAAGGAAAGAGGCCGAATTCACTAATTGGTGCTTATTGTTATTTTTCCTGAAAAAAAAATTCCCAAGCAATGCATAGTACGAGAGCGGTTCAAAAAGTACTTATTTCATGACAGATAGCATCAAAAAGATAAACCGTTGTTACCACTGGATGCTATCATCTGTCAAACGGAGCCGAAACAAATTTGACATTGATTCATATGTTAGTTTTGATTTGGTAGTCATTTGCTGCCAAATCAAAATCTGATTGCTGCCACGTCGAGTTGTCACCGTAGGATTCATCATTACGAACCAGAATTGAAGCAAAAATCAAAACGCTGGATCGCTTCCCGTGATATCTTCCAAAAAAAGGCGAAGATGGTCTCATCGGCCGTAAAGGTTATGTCGAAAAATTTTTAAGGTGCGATAGGCGTCATGATCAAGATTACGAGTGACTGAGACTTGAGTTGTCACGGGAGCCATGCTGCTTACTTTAGTAAGCATCTCGTTTATTTTAAAACAAACCATTTTCAATTATACGAGCACCCTCTCTTGGTATTTCCAATGACTTATTGAACAACCCTCGCTTCATATATATAAATTAAGGAATTCTTTTATAAACATTACAATTGTATTCATTTTCAATTGTACGATCGCTTTCGACCCGATATAAATTGGACCAGATTTTCTTTTTCGATAAGCATATTAAGATATAAATAAACCACGAGAAGGAATGGCATGAACGGGAGGAAAGCTGCTGTGAAATTGGTCCCAAATGGACTATATTCCCGGAAAAGCCTATTAACTCGCCAACGTTAATGTAAGCTGGGAACGCACAACGAGGGACGCAATTATTCATAAAATAGGCTTACGTTCCAAGGAAATGAGATTAGAATACATTAATTTCGTAGGGGCTTACACCAATAGAAATGAGCCATTCAACAGTTGCGTTTTAAGGTCAGGCTTAATTTGTAAGCCAACGAGTTTATTACATTAACTTATTGCGCAATGTTGCAGCACTGGAAGCTAAGAAATTTTCTGTAGGTTGAGAAATGCTGCACAAGCCTCGGTTAAATTTATTTAATGGTTTAATTAAAAGTCGTGCCTTTGCCGTGTGATTAATTACATAATTATGTCACCGCACGAAATTCAGCGCAATTTAGTTGTTTATCGAAGCACAATAGTTGCACAAGGTAAGTTGTGCGTTGTTTCAAAGACAGATATTTCAAAGACAGAACACAACAAAATGTGTTTTTGTAAATAGACTTATTTTAATCTTTAACGAGCCAAGGTACCCTATTGGAAACATAAAGTTAAATATTTGTTTAAATTTTAATTTTTTTTTATCCTTGATATTAATTATTGAATGTCTTTCCATCTGAGAAAATTCCAAAATCTTATGTTGTAACACATCGATCAATAACTCCCGAGTCTAACATTGAAAACAACATTTTTTTTGCAAATTTTTTTTTTATTTATCAACATAACACCTTTTGTTAATCACCTTTTAGGGTGATACAATCGTTCCAACGCTTTTCCAAATCTTTTTTTTTTTTTTTTTTCAAAAAAAAATTTTTTTTTCTTTTTTCGCAAGAAATCTTTTTTGTTGCGAGTAAATAGCGATAAACAGCTTTCTGAATCATCGACTCGTTGCTGTTTTTGTTCCATCGAAAGCAATCGTGGCACCCACTTGGAAAAAACCTTTTTCACTTCACTTCAAAAAACCTTTTTCCTGGTCCGATCGACTTAAAATTTTGACACGTTTCAAGCAAAGGTTAGTACTCTAGAAATACTTGGTTACTGGTTTACTACGAGCGCCATCTCTGGGTTAGTCTCGGGAGTTATTGATCGATGTGTTAACATTATGCTCAGGCGTGATTGTGAGAGATTCTATATTAATGTCACACTTAGGAAGAAGTCGAAAGCGAAATTAACTACGAACAAAGTCTTGGAATGAATTACGTTCGTGAATCGAGGTATGACAGAATTCTTAATTGAAACAAGAACGTGATACTAAAAATTCTCAAAATTTTCTTGAGATTCACATTTCGTATCTAAACTTAGATTTTATGTTGGTAGCTCAAAAATTACTTTTGATAATCCTATTTGCATAATAAGAGGTTATGAACTCTCAACGGTGGCAATCTTTAAATTTGAATACAATGGGTATGTTTCAAAAATGCAGAATAGGATGCTCTTTCTATGGTATTTTTAGATATCAATTCCAATTTAAAGAGTATAAAATGTATTTTGTTGAGTTAAAGAAATTTTCAGTTTACAGTTGATAACAATCCACTCTTCGTAGTGATTCATGTACCGGCATGATTTAATATCATGCTTAATGAAAGACGATTCTAATCTTTCATAATGAAAGACGATTCTAATCTTTCTTAATGAAAGACGATTCTAGAAATAACAATATTTTTGGGGATTATCATAAGCTTTAATGAATTGTAAAATTATAAATCAAGGATACTTGTGAACAGGGACGTCTTAAGGCATGGGCCAACTGGGCCCGGACCCAGGGCCTCGCATTTGAGAGGGCCTCGTCTCATTCTCTTCTCGGCCTCAATAAGATCATGATCAGAAAAATTTTAATCGTCAAATGTTATTCCCGGACATGACTGGTTGAAGACAATTACTTCTATACTAAATATATCTATTTACAATGTTTGCTGAGAATCAGGGAAAATATTAGTTTTATTTCTAAAGCGAGATATGTCCAATTTATTGATAAAAATGCTGCTAGGGGAAGGACTCCTTCCTAGGACTAGGACTGCTCCTAGGACTCCTTCTAGAGAACTTTTATTTATTTGCACGCGAGTTAAGGATCGCTTATGAATAGACTATAGATACACTTAAGCTCCCAAAAGAAATGACAAAAACACACTCTCTATTTTATGACTAGCGTCAGAGCTAATAAAAAGAGGGTTGAAATTACTCTAAAGGAAATCACACTTTTTCGAAGAAACGAGTGCCCTATAATTCTAAATCGGTAATTCCTTCTTTTAAATTTAATTTCTTTGAAACAACAAAAGGTAATTTTGTTTTTATTTTTGAATTGTATTTCTTTGAGACTTAAGATAATATACAAATACTTAAATCACATTAAAAAAAGTAAAATAATACATAATTGTTCTTGCTTTTTTTTGTACAGAGTGAGTTATAAAAATAATATCCAATTTTAAAAAATATCTGCTCTTTTTTTTGTAAAATTTTTCTCTCTCCCTCTGAACAACATGAAATAATCTCTTAACTGTTTATAAAAATATATATAAATATTTCAATGGATTCTTTAGAATATTTTTATATTAATTAATAAGCATAAGTGCGCGCTTCTTTCATTTTAAATGCACTATGATCTTCCGAAAGAATTTTCGATGTGTATTGTAATTCAGAGAAATATTTTTATTTGCATCTAAAATGGAAAACGTTATTTTACTCGTTTCAAAATTCAGATGCAAAAGGCATTATTATTGAAACCCAAATGAAAAAGAACTTTTATTAAACGAATATATTACATTATGACAGATTGTAGTAATGTAATATAAATGTAGATAAACAATCATATAACAGCAATGCTACAGTCCGATTTGATAATTAGATAAATAATGTCTGCACAATAGTGTAATGTTTTAAGATAAAACATCAAAAATGTAGAAATTCTCGTCTAACACAGTACAAAATAAGAGATTCTTAGTGAATAAGACCCCTCACTAGACATTTCCTACTTGCGTGTGTATGTTTAAACAGATTTTTCTACAGAAAAATGAAATTTTTTTATATATACATTAATATTAATATTTATACTTTATCACTTATTAATGCTTTATTACTTACTAATACTTTATCATATATTGGTATAAAATACTTTTAATAAAAATTACTTATATAAATATAATTCTCCTAATTAATTATTTATATAATAATGCTCTTCAATTTTTGAAATCTATGACTTCCTTCTTATCATAATTCTTTGTTCCGTTTGATAAGCATAATAACAACGATATATATATTTCGTATAGATACAAACATATATTTTTCTGAGAACTTCTAAGAAATTCCAAATATTATGTAAGACAATACAGTATAAAAACCTTTTAAAGATTTTTTTTGCGTATCATTTCCATTTTAAAATGGTTTACTCAATATTTCCTTAGATATGATTTTTCATTCACAATTTAAAAAAAAATATTTAAGGAAATCTAATAATTAACTGTATGTGATAAAACTAATATTGATTTATATTGGTATATAGTACATATGTATGTCTGTATTATAATGATAATTTGAACTATAACATTTTGTACATTAATAATAATAGTGAAATAATTAAATGCATTCGAAAGAGTGGGGGGGAAATAATAAATGTTTGTCTGATTTTCCGTTTTTTTTAAAAAAAAATTTGCAAATATTTTTAAATATTTATTAAAGATCTGAAAATTCTCATCCCGCGCCCTAAAACGATCATAAAGATATTATCAATTATTGGATAAAAAAATAAAACCAGAGAACTTATTCTCTTTCAAATGCATATACTTTGAAAGTTTTAAATTACCTTACTTGCAAGAAATTAGAAAAGTCACTATTGTAAATAAGAGAAAAGAAGAAAAAGAATTCCTCCTTTATGCAAAAGAATACATGGAATTACCCGGTGTCTCATTGATGAATTGTGATTTATGACTCGCTGTGTGGATCTCGTACCAGAAATGTAAGTTTCCTCAGAATTCGTACTGCGTTTGAGAAACTATGAAAAATCTCATCGTTCTTTAGCAAGCTGGAAACTGCATTTGAAAATTACTACCAATACGTTTTCTAAAATAAGCTATTCTCTGTTTCTTAAGTGTTGTTACTCTCTCTGTGTTAAACTCTGTTTTAAATGTTTATTCTTGTTAAAAGTATTATTATTATTATTATTTTAATTTTGTATTATTTTCTTCATTTGTTCCAATTGTCACTTCATAGTCATATAACTAAAGGAGAAAAATTTGTTATTTAAACATGTTTGTGTGTCTTTCTTTTTTGTGCACTTAACTTACTGAGAGCATTATTTTTTTTTTTAAATTCCAAAATAAAAATCCTTATTTCTATCAACTTTCAATTAACTATGTATACCTATAAAATACAATTTATAAAAATTGTTAATTATATTTACATAAAAAGATCTCGAGAACAAAGCACTAACATTTATTTTTCGATATGTTTCTGTTTCTTCTCGTACTTGTAAGTATCATAATTTAACAAAGTTAATTTTAATAAATATAAGTTTCATACCTTAACAAAGACTGGCGTTTTGAAAATAACGTTTCAATAAAAAAAATTGTTAAAATTTCTTAGATACAAATGAATTTATCTATATATATAGTAAAAAATACAAATAATTTCTAAAGGAATTAATCTTTTCTAAGTAATGATTTCACTGAAAAGAAAATATTTCGAATTAAAATGTATTGTGCTTTTAACTTCAAATTAAAATAACATTTAAACATTACAGATATTTTTCTTATTCTTCAACTTTAAATGTGACACCTTTATTGTTAAATTTTATACTTCATTTGTTTCTTCTTGTAAAGTCTGTTGAAGCAATTTATTCGCGCAGAGTCCTTGAAGAGAAAAAAATAAAACTCCTTTATTACATCCTTAAATGATTATCAAAAATGGAATTTACTTATAATTAATGCAGAAACAAATGTTCTTACAAATGATGTATAACATTTCATGCTATAGATTTCTTAACTTTTTGAATTTTGTAGGTATGAAAAACACTAGATTTAATTAATGTTTGAATTTAATTAATTTCATTTTTTGGAGAATTTGAAAGATTTTGTGTCAATTAAATTTTTTCAAACCGCCATAAAAAAAAAAGAGCTTTTATAAGAATCAGAATGAAATAAATCAAGTTCCTCAAAATTTAATGCGGAATATGCAGTCAAATTTGATGTGATTATGCAATTTTTAATGTGAATAAGAATAGTAATATTATCAATTTGTAAGAATTGTAATATTATCTTGCATTATAATAATATTCCAGATAGCCAAGTAGTCTGATTGTGAGCTCATCGTTGTCGATGTTTCGCTTGAATTTATGTTCCTGTCTAGATACTCAGAAAAGATTCATAGCGTAGAGTTGAAGGGGAAAAAAAACTTTTTACCAATAATGGATTCTCTAATTTGCAATATTCAAACGCGTAATAAAATTATGAGGGGCTTTTTGAAACGTTTGGATTTTTTGAAAATATTTGTAATTTGGATGAGACGGAAATTAAAATAGGAAGCGAGAAAATATTAAAATTTTGCGATAAAGGCAATAATGGAGAGGAACTGAACTTCGAATATCAACATTTCAAATCATATATGATCACTGATCGCGAAAGGATGAAAAAAAAGCAAAGAGAAAAAAAGAAAAAAAAAAGAAAGATTAATAAAAATGTAATTCTACAAATGCAGATGAAGAACAGTTGTTAAATGAGGTGACTGGTATTGGGATCAACATACATGCATAACGATAGACTATTCACAGTGTTTCCCAATATTGAGGGAAAAAATTAGAATTTTCTTATGAATGATGATTACTAACACAGGTGGTGAGTGTTCATTTTCAAAACTCAAACTAGTCAAAAAGGAATTGAGAAATCGTATGACTCAATTATGTTTGAATAACTTAAGCTTGATGAGTATTGAAAATGAAATATTATTAGCAATTGATTTTGAAGTCCTAATTAATTATTTTGTGAATTTAAAATGTAGAAAGTGAATCTTCTCATAAAACTTCATTTTACTATGGATTGCTTTTATTGAACTGTATATGTATATACACCAAATTAGATTAAAGCGTCGCAGATGGGGCCTATTTTTCATAAGGGCCCAGGGACTCAAGAAGTCTTAAGACGTCCCTGCTTGAGAATGAAAAACACAGGCAGCTTCCTCATGTTGGCGGTTCAATTAGTTCAGTGTGAATATTAATTGGTTTTTTTTTTTTTTTCAATTGTATCAACAGATTGTGCGTTCATTCACTTCAATTTTCACCATTTAAACTTTGTTAAATGATTGTGCTGCCATCTGTTATTGAATTTTAAAATCAACGAAATTATGCTTTTTCAATATTACGGCGATGATGTGTTTATTTTTTATATGATTCGTTCGGTTTCAAATATGTTACTTTACTTGTTTATTATTAATTTTTATTAATACTTGTGTATTATTAAATTAAATAACTACTATAAATTTTTATTATATGTATATATATATATATATATATATATATATATATATATATATATATATAACTCGTTTGAGAAAAGCTATTTCATATCTATACTCTAGATTCTATATTTATACATTTTGCTTAGCTTATGTATCGTACATAAGTTCAGGATCTTGTCATTGTACAATATAATCGAATAATTGAACAAGTAGAATAAAAACTCTGGATTAAGACAAAGTCTCACTTAAAAAATATCACACACTTTCTCAAATATAATGCCAGAAAAAAATTATATTTATATACTTAATTACTCTATACTTAAAAATATTTCATGAATGTAAAATAAAATCTAACTCAGACTCCCCAAACACGACAGGGAGGAAGTCAGATTTAAAAATAAAAAAATGCCTCAAATGTTTTGAGGACAGCAATGGAGATCTCGTAATCAATTTGGCATTTGAATTTCGTTTAAAATTCTTCTTTATCGCTTTCTAAATTAATTCTATTGATATTTCTTTTTAAAAAAAATGTTGTCCCACAAGTCACTAGAAACAACGATAGGAATAAAAACGTGTAATAATTGGCCTGATAGAGAGATTCTCTTCTGCGTCATTTGTTTAGAGCACAACGCATCTCTGTGGATCCGCAAATAGTCACCTCGAATATCTCCCATTAGAGCTAGAGTTTTTTGCAAGAGTCGGCCGGTGACCTAGAATACATACCAGCTCAGCACTAATAATTGAATATACCCCCATACAAAAGTGAGAAAACCAACCTATTCATACATTACGGGCTGTAGCACATGCGTCACACTAGATGCCGATGATGTCAACGAAAAATGTTCCAAATGACACTCTAAAGAAGAGGAGAGGAATATATCAATTGCATTAGGACTGGAAAAATAAATCATCTCTAAATTTCGTTTTAGAAAGTTCCTCAACAGCAAAAAAAAACCTTCCTAGAAAAAATGTGCGGTCGCCTTCTCTCGCAAAATACAACTGACAATGACAGTAGTAAAAGTACCTCATGACCGGTTGATAAGGAAATTCCTTTCTAGCTTTATTCACTAAGACGTAGCATAAGGAAGATCTTCGGACCTACAGATACCTGATTCAAATCGCCCCAAGATAGACAAGGTCATCTAATATCCGCCGAAGTATAATCTTTTTAATATTTCAATTCCTCTTACTATTTAAAGTATTTCCCTGCTCCCCCAAATAGAGTAATATTACAATAAAGTACCATACATTTTTAATGCGTTAATAGCACAAAAATGTACTATATGTTTAAACCTGAAAATATACATCGAAATTTCATAATCTCTACAGACCAAAATTTCTTCTCATATACAATTTATTTAACATTTTCTTCACATAACTCTTTTTTTTTCTTTCCCTGTTTCATTTTTGTCACCTTGTTTATTACACGGGAGCCTCTAGGGGATAAAGGTGCAAACAGCCGACTAGCCACATATTAAAGAATATTACTTGCTCTGTTTAAACGAATCTCAAAAGTTCACCTCCTTTCCCATCCCTTCCTGTGCAGAGAAAAATAAAATAATCCACGAGAAACATTTATTTATTTTACTCAAGAAATTTGTTAAACTCCGGAGTCACCGAGCTGCAAATTTACGTAATCCTTTTTCACTAATTTAATAAATGTGAACTGCGCGTCATGGCTCTGGAGAGAACTAACTTCGCACCATTTTGTCAAACTGTGCTGTAAAGAAGATTTTTTTATTTTGCCTTCCCGTCTTTAGTGCTTCCTGCAAAATTTCAATACGTAGGTGAGTGGAAAAAGTGAAGTTAAAATTTAATATCTTCACCGCGTTCTTTCCGGTAGAATGGTGCTTTACGGACGGAGAAGTTCTTCGGGAGATTTAAAAAGGAATAAAGTTAAGCCTAAAAAAAATTTTCTGAAAAAAGTAAGAAACGAAGGAAGTTAAAAACGCAAAGTAAATTATTCTCCTTCTATTCTTGTGGCAAAACAAACGTAGTTTTAATATTTCAAGAAATAACATACTTTTTATACTAATTTTCTCCGTCCCAACTCGGTAATTTTAATTATTTATAACTCGTAGTATTATCTTAGTTGCATTTCTTCTTTTAAAGAATGGTACAGATGTCAAATAGATGGTAAAGTTAACAAAAGTATTAATTATTGCAATTACATTTTGATATTTAATACTTTCCTTAATTTTATCCGCACGTAAGCTTAAATATTATTATTAAGGCAATTAAATTGTGTTGTTAATAAATTTATCAATTAATGTAATCAATCATCTCTTAAGATAAATTTCATAATTACAATGAGTTCGTATAGGAATTGTTTATTGAATGGTTTTTTGGGATATGGAGAATTAAAGTTTGTTGTTGTTGTTGTGTGTGTGAGTGCGTGTATCCAGGATTCGTGTTCACATAGCTTCTTTTTCATCTATTTTCTTCAATTTCATAAAATTCGTTTTAAAGGTTTTTAAATTATGAGCATTTAAAAGATAGGTTTCTAAAAGTTGAATGAATGTTTTAAACATTTAAAGGAACACAAATTCCTTCTCGTGACTTTTCAAAAATACTTACACCAATCAATGAATTATTTTCCGATTCCAGAGATGCAATCAATTTCAAAAATCAAACACGAGTCATTGAATACATTTGCGAAAAACAGTACAAATTTTAACTTTGGATTTCAAATTTCGTAAGATTCTGTACGAAAGTTTTCGAGTAAGAAGAGTTTTTAAAGAAAAAAAAATGGAATTCCTAATATGAAAGGAATGTCTCAAATAGTAGACGATGTGAAATTTTTTATGCAACACATTCCGAAAATTTTCACACCAACCAATAGATAATTAATTATTCAAAAAAAATTAAGAAAAAAAAATGCGTTGACAAGAGCCAATTTAACAACTGGTTAGTCGAACTAAATATAGAAAATTAGATTTCTATTATTACACTGCATTCCACCTCTGATTGGGGATATGTAAAGCCAGTCTTTCTCTTACAATACTTAGACAAAAATAACTAAAGCCTTATTATTTCGATTGCAAATAAAGCTATTTCTTTTCCTAGCGCAGGAAAAAAAATCAATCCTTTACTTTTGAAAAAAATGAATAACAAATCTTTTTGTCGGATACTAACGTTATAAAACAACAATCCCTGGTTTCCACTGTCCCGATATGTTTTGATGCCTTCCTTCCTAGTAATTCTTTCCAGTCCCTAGGCCTAAAGGGAAATGACCTCTGAGAGTCAGTGCACAGGTGATCATGATTAAAGTACACGGCTTTACCATATCAAATGCGAGTGAAACGAAAACCACGCAGCGAATAATTTATGGAAAATTAAAAGAGTGAGAGAACAACTTGGGTTCTTAATAATAAACGACCGTGCGTGACACTCGAAGATCAAGAAAGTTTTATATGGGTCTCGAAAAAAACATTGTTTTCCCGAGAGAAATGTCACGAGAAAATAAATAGCAAAAGTGCTTCCGGTCTTGTTTGTGTGACGCTTGTTGATGTATGAAGGTTCTCAAGAGACCTTCTGACGTCATAGATGCCCGAGGGATTTTCTTTTGTTTACTAACGTATGAGAAAATTAAAAATTAAATTGAAAGGAAAAATGAGCTTCTTTTTCACCTCGCTCAGAACAATATTTTTTTTGCCTTGTAGTGTTTCTCTGGACCAAACTCATCTACATACTCATTTTCAGTCACTGGCAATTCGTAACAAGTAAGTGTCACGCCCTCTTTTTCTTTTCTTAATTTACATTCGCAGCATGAGGGCTGTTTCCTATGGTTTGTATTATCATGCTTATGACTAATAGACCCGTGGTATTGCTGTGCTATTCCAAAGTTTCAACAAATGTATGAATTAACAAATACACGATATCAACTCATTTATTCAATTAAAATTATATGAATTGAATAGTATGACAATTCATTCTCTTTAGTTGTACATCAGTAAATATAATAATCTCGCATACAGCTAATTTTTTCTAAATTTTCCCATTTTCTGACACAAAAGTAAAGAGTTCATTCTTAATATCCGATCCAATTCCAAAGTATCCTTTAATTTATTAGACAACGCGCTCATAAAAGTTGTTGAATCAGCTTGTACACAGACATAAATATGTCGGAAATAATCCCAACGAGATTGATAGACACTTCATGAATATCTCTCATTTTCCTTTCATCTTATACTATGGGAGTTACCACGTGATCGGGAGAAATCCCTACTGTAAAATCAATTGCAAGGTAAAATTCTCTCTCTTCTGCGCTATTCTGATGTAATCGAAAAGGCGGAGTGGCGTCTCTTGCCTTACCAATTGAAATAATAAATACATTGAAATAATATTGCCTCTCTCTCAATAGAAATGAATACATATATATATATATATATATATATATATATATATATATATAGTCATTCCCCGAATAACATGCTTATTCAAGAAATGCCTGCAGATATATTGAACTACTATTGCGTTAATGCACGTTTCCGATAGTCAGTTACCCTTGTATTCTGATGATATGAATATGTACTGTGTGATCGAGTTAATTTTCATCAGTAATATTTGCGACTTCGTGTAATTCGAGGATCGTCTCAACTTGTGTGTGTGTGTGTGTGTGTGTGTGTGTGTGCGTGTGTGTGTGTGTGTGTGTGTGTGTGTGTGTGTGTGTGTGTGTGTGTGTGTGTGTGTGTGTTTCCATTATTTCGTTGGGCACAATGAAGACTTTTGAAAAATCTAATAATTATTCCGCCACAATATACGTCCACTTGATTCCGTGAATTATATAACACAAATAATTTGAGGAAGCCAAAAAATTTGGTTTCGCCGTCGTGGCTAGAGTGATAAAGAAGAAGATTTTTCTTGCCTATAATTTATGTGCAAGGATTTCTTCAGATACGTGGTTTTTGATGGAGGGGGGATGTCTTTGGGCATTTTAGCTGCAGACAGAAAGTTTTGTAGAGATTATCTCTACAGGTTTAGATCCGGAGGAATAACTGACTGTGTTGGAAACTAGAGAATAGAGGGTATTGTGCGCGCCATACGAGAGTTTCCCTAAGGTTGTTGTAACTGCTTTGCTCGAGTAATGACACAGATATATTAGAGATCGAGTAGCGAATCTTATTCTCTGTTTAAATGTTGTGCATCTTAGCAATCAATTAAGTTAATCACGCCAAAAAAGTCTAATGGATTATTTCAACCGATGATTTGAAAAGCCGCCTGTCTGACAGGTAAGTGAAATTTCCATCATTCTAAATTGCAATGTTTCTAGAGTTAATTTATACAGACTGATCAGATTTCAAGAGCACGTGATTACATTAATTAAAAGCGAAATTGGAATGGTAATAAAGATGAACTCCTGAAAGCGAAAGGAAATAAAGATGAACTCCTTATTCATGTAATGGTTTAAGTATAAATACATACGAACATTGTCTTTGATTTATATATTTAGCTTTAATACACTAATAATCAAGATGATTATTTTGTTTAGCCACAGCAAAAATGCAACACAATACCCACTTTTGTTGGAAATACTAAAGCCATTTTGTTTGTTAGCCACCCAAGGGGCTATGGTTTTAGGTGAGGCGTTTCGGTGTACCAGATCTTTTTTCAATTTTCTATCGTTTGCTACAATTTTAATTACATTTAGCTTAAATATATTCCATTTAATAATTTACCGTTTCCTTTAATTTTAATATTGGAAAAGTTTACTATTGTCCAATTCTCGATATTTTCACTTTTTAACTCTTATATTTAATTGAGTAATTTAATAATAATTATAAGAAAAAGGCGCATCTTGGGTGGCCAAATCTGTTCTTTGCAAAACTTTGCATGGAACCTTTTTTTAATTATTTTTTAGTCATTCGGACTTACTGAATGAGAGGGTTTAAAAGAGATGAGTAAACATAAAATAATTTCAAAAATTAATAAAAATCAATATTGTTTCTCGAACTTTAACTTGCTAGACACAGAATAACTGAACAAGTGAGTAAGCGGAATATTTAATGTTAGGCACCCTCAATAAGGCAAACACTAAAGACGTGGTATTATCTTATGATTAGTATCTAAAATATTACCTGGTGGGAGAAACTCAGCTCGACTAGTATTAAATTATTGGTGAATGTGCGCTATCAATCACTGTGAATAGTAAGATATTTTAAAATAAAGCAGCTACGATATTTTCATTATAATGTTTATTACATGTTGGTATGTTGGCTGAGGGGGGGGGGAAAGAAAAACACTCAAGACCGCGACTTAAAGAAGTTCTCTGACGATGAAAAAATCTGAATGTTATGAATCAGTCATAGAATATTTTGTTTATTTTCAGAACTTAAAGAATTCTACTTATCTTAACCTTTAAGAATGTTTGAAATGCTTTCCAAAAAAGAAAAAGAAACCGAAGACATTTCGCTCCAAATTGCTAAGTAAAATGGTTTTGCAAAATTGTCCTTTTTGAAATGCACTTTACACATTCGTATAGTTTTCGCTTATGACTTTTTCTAATTATTTTAATGTGTTGAAATGTGGGATGTTAGAAGAGAGTGTATAATAAAATAAAACACAAAATACTGAAGCGGATATTTTGATTCTCTTGAGTGTGTGCCTGCTTTTGTATACATAAATATTATTTTTAATCTTGATCCACATTCAAAAACTAAAAATATTTTAATCATTCTTCCACAGTTGTCAAGCGAACAATGGAATTTAAAGCAACTTTTTACTGCAAATTAAATTTTCTTTAAATAATAACTCACTATTTTATATCATTTTTTATCATTGCAAACAATGACAATAATTATTCTTAACAGTTTTTCAAATGTAGACTCCTATAGAAAACGTACAATTTCTTTGTCTCGAAAAGCGGTAATTTTTTTTTTTTTTTTTTAATTTATGTAACGAATATTTCTAATGAACAGTATTCCTTTTTCTTTCTTTACCACTAATGGTATTCTTTTTTCTTCTTTTTTTCTTCTCTCAAAAAAAGAACTAGATGCATCATCTATATATATATATATATATATATATATATATATAGGCAGAGAGAGAACAGTTTCCACATTTTATAAGAACCATTTTCTTGTCTCACATGATTTTGAAAAGAAACCGGTGGTTCCGACTGTTGTGAAACCAATATCTAACTTTACACGAAACATACTCTTGGTTTTCTTCCGCTTAGGATATTTATTAAACTTTCAAAGAACTGAAGCGCACATTTTCGTAATCTCTTTTTACTAATTTAATAAATGCACACCATTTTTCGTGGTTCAAGAGAATGCTTAACTTGGAGCCATTTTGTCAAAATTTGTAAAGGACAAAATTTTTCTTCAGTCTGCTTGCATCGTTAACGCCTCTGGGAAAATTTAAATATTCCAGCTTGCGTGTGTGGTTAAAATTTAATATCTTCTAGGTTTTTCTAGGAGAATAAGGTGTTTTACGAATTCGAAAACTATTTTAGGAAGTATGCGTGAAATAAATTTGAGATAAGAAATAAACATAAAAGTAATTAAATGTTATAAAAACATTCTAAACGAGTTTTAAAAGTATTTTCTGTTTACATAAAAAAAATATTTAAAAGCATTCCTACCAGTCATTTTGTGATTTAATTGGACTTGTTAAGCATTTAATAAGTTTACGATTTTGGTTTTATTGAATATCTTTTGTAGTGTTTTTACTAAATTAAATATATATGTTGAATGATTTAATATAACAAATTAAATAAAATTATTTTTTCACTTTCCCAAAGTAATTCATGGATTAGCTAGTAAAACGTTTTTTCCATTCCTGATTCCATTTTCTTGATCTCTAGATTTTACTTTGGATTCTAAAATACTCAAAAAAAGTTTTTTTGAAATGAACAAACAGGTAAACTGGTAAGATCGGTAACGAAATGTACTATCTGCATTGAATAGATTGTCACATAACACAGCAATAGTATATTTTCCCAAACAGAATCAAAATTTTAAAAAAATGAGATATTTTATTTCAGCAAATAGTTTGAAATATAGGAGGACATCCCGCACATAGGTATATCTAATTAGACAAAAGAAAAATATTTGAGAGGAGACACTATGCACTTGGATCATCAACAAAGTGGCCAATAACTCCGGGACTTGAGAAATTTAATTTACAGAATAAGGCAATGTGTAGTACCTGTAACAGTATAAAATATATGGAGCATTTTTTTATTATGTTATACAGCGGAAGTTAAGCATCTCATCGACAACTCTTTTAAATATATTCAAGACACAAGGTGCAATATCGTGTATAGAGATCTTTTGGTCAAAGTAATAGTGATAAACTAGTACTTAGAGCTTTTCTGAAAAACGTGAAGTTCTTGAACATTTATCAAATTAAAGGGATTTAATAGCCTTTGTTGCATCTTATCTTATAAAACCATTCAAGAAATAAAAACAAACGCACACACACACAGATATATATATATAACCATCTTAATTTCTTAAAATTTTGTTGACAACCGAAAGAATCAATGTTTTGAGAAATCGGAACTTAAATTTACATGGCAATATTTGAAATGTTTCGTCGTTTCATGACGAAAGTTCTAAAAAAAATTCTGTCACAAGATTCCCTATTTTGTCACTTTCCATTAAAACCATTTAATTCATTTTCGGAGCTAAATTGGCGCATTTTGATTATATTTTACCTCGTCTCTAACAAGGGCTAAGGGAAAGGGGGGGGAGTCGGTCCCGACTCAATGGTTGCAATTTTGCTTCGTAAAAGTAACATAACAGGGAATTAGAATAATCATTACCAAAAACAAGAGAGCCTAACCAAACTGGAAACGTCTACCGCTAAGAAAATACGACGGAAGCACTAGTACTTTTTGAAAGGCCAGTGGTTTTATCAGAACCCGCGTGTCTTAATGTTTTTTTAAAAATATTTATTGTAAGAATATTTTACTAATTTAAATAACAATTGCTTAATACTTTATAAATAAATATCACATCTTTAGAACAATATTTGCGTTATTTCTGATGCATATGTTTACTTAAATATTAGATTATGTAACATGAAATATTGGATTTCTTATCATTCGCGAACTGATTGCTGAAATGGTTAGGTATGTGCTTAAAAATATTATTTTTTGTGAAGCTTCTTTAAAGTTCCAACAATTCTCTTTCAGTTACAGTAAATTTCATTTCCCCCTTACTCAAAGAGTAGGTATTAAAAAAAACCTTGAAGCTGCTCTTGGAAAATATTTTGTTCCGATTAATAAGTTAATCAGCGTCGCAACTGACGACAGTCCATCTATGAGAAGTCCTAGAAGTGGGCTTTGGGCAATTTTAAATAATGACTCATTGTATCCCAATTTTATCCCTGGTCATTGCGTTGTTCTTAGAGAAAACCTAGTAGCTAAATGTATTGAATACGATCACATTATAGAGGAAGTCTTAAAAATTGTTAACTGCATTCGCTCAAGCGCCAAATCTCATTGTCACTGTATCCGCCAAACTTGTAACTAAAAACTTCCGCAGAGACATTATTAATTAAACAGGTTACCTAAATTCTTACCAGAATTTTCCTGGGTGGGATGCTCAAAGGAAATTAGATCCGAATATTCTTCCTAGCTAAAGAACTCGAAAAAATTCGAGACAAAGAATTCATATAATATTGACGACATAATTTACATTTTTAAAACATTTAATACATATTACGTGACATACACTACATATAAACCAAGAACAAAAAATAGAAACGGCTACATTTTACGTTTGACAAATAAAAATAATGTGCTCAAATCACTCTTATGCTGGCGTGTTGCCAAAAATCAAAAAGTTATTCAGTGAATTGTGAGAGAGGTCATTTGAAGCGATCTAAGAAGTTTGAGACATTTTCCACCTTTGACTTTTTAATGTCAATAAAAATCTCAAGCACTGCCTCTCTAAAAATTCTAAAACCTCGACTCTTTGAAGAGGATTTAAAGTTCGTCCAAGGAAAAAGAGAGTAATTGTACGAATTTTTTTCCCTTCAGTAATTCGTCCACGAATGTTACACCCATCATATATGTTGATTTCTAATGTGTAAATCTTTTGGATAAATCTGTATAAGGTCCCAAAATATATCTTGATATCTACAACATGAACTCTTCTGTCTGTACCTTTACAAATTTAGCCCAAATCCAGTTAATTCTCTTTACATCATTATTACCAATTAGTACAATATGTCCTTTAATTGAAGATTCTTTGCGAACCTTTGAATAATCTTTTAACAAATCTAAATATTCGTTTCGGAATCTACTCCTTAGATCTTTTGACGTTGTTGTTATTGTTGTTGCACAACCCATAGAATAACAGAGCTATATCAAGTCCATTAATCTGTGCACCCTGAAGAAGTCCGAGACCAACATAGGATTCTCAATAATGTTCTTCTCAGAGAGGCTCAGATAAATAAGGATGTGTTCAGATGAAGCCTTTTCCGAAAAGCATTTAGTGCAGGTCTCAAAATACTTAGAATCCTCAGAATATTTCATTGTTCTAAGATGTCCGCTGAGTAAGTGAGTCAGAATTGTCGGATCCTGCCTACTATAATCAAGAGTCAGAGACACCCCCCCCGCAGGACCACAAATCCTATACCAGGGGTGAACAGGTGGAACAAGGCAAGTTGTTTCATTTTGACTCTTAGCTCTCGAGAAAATTTCAAGGTAAGTAAGAGGTGCAGTAGGCACAGAGGCCTCACTAGCTCCCACCTTAGCCAGAGTGTCGGCAATCTCATTACCCTCACGCCAGCATGGGAGGGTATCCATTGCAGATAGATCTCATGAGATGTGGTAGAAGACGTTTAAGGTTTTTGAGTACTTCCACTCCAATACTAACACTCCCAGTCTCCCTAACACTTTGCCAGTTGGCCAGTCATTTGACATAAAATCATTCTGTAAGCAATTTTTTTCTAACTTCATAGATTCAATTGTAACAAAGTCTAGTATCCCCATCTTCATAAGTTTCTTAAAGGAACACTGACACAGAGAGTGGTACAAAATCTTCAGGATCCTCTGATAAATTAGTAAGATATATGGAGTTAATCATTCTTTCTGTGTCACATAATATGGTGACTAATTCCTCTTCAATCAAATATGCTTTTCCGGGTACTTTTCTGAGTACGTTCTTCAACATTCCAACTAGCTTCTCCCCAAACCCTCCCCACCAAAGGGCAGACGGAGGGCTGAATTTGCTTTGAAGATTTTTCTTAATAGCGAAGTCTTCCATCGTATTACAAACAACGGAATTTATGGCGTACCAACTAATAAAATTATTTCCGTCATCGAAAATGAACGGCGTCTTCTTGCGATGAATCGGCGGACAGCCATGATGAAATTATCAGTCAACGAAGAAGTCACCAACTCCAGATGAATGGCTCGATATATTGTGCATGTAACGAGAACTATCAAATATCTCTTGTCTTGTATCAAGAATAGTGAACCACATAGGTCGACTCCACTGACTTCAAAAATTGCTGTATCTTTCACACGATCTTCCGGAAGAGGAATACTAACATTTCCAAAAGGCGAACCGAAAACCTGTTATATGCTATGCAGCCTCTAATTAACTGACGAATTGCTTTTCTAATCTTGATAATCCAGTAAAATGCTCTCTGATATTCGCCACCAGTTTTTGTGAACAGGAATGCTTAAGTTTTAGGTGCTCTTTCATAATTAATATTTTACTAAGTGATGTTTACTTGGCAACAGTATCGGAAATTTGAGTGTTTGTAAATCTTTCCTTGAAACAACTCTGGATTCAGCTCATAATCTATTATCATCACAGGATTATCATTACGTTCTCGAATTCCAAACGCAGGTAGAAGGGACAGCCTTAAAATCGTTAATTATTTTACATGCTGAATAAAATTAAAACATATAGAAATTTATATTATGGGACGGATAAACAGAAATTGAGTTATCAGTTCGATAAAAATTTACACAACTGACGAAGAGCAATACAAATCAAAGCATTAAGTGACGGAGTAGCTTGATCGTATAGATTTCAGTCTATTTTTTGTATTTTCTGATTAATATAAAGAACGCTAATCCACAATAATTTGTTTTTTTATCCCCTCTCTGCAAAGGGAACAGACCTCTGAGAGTAGAAAAGGAATCGTGCAAATTAATAATATTAAATGTACATGGATCATTCTACTATCTTTGAGGAAAATTAAAAACAAGAGCTCGTTTCCGCGCGTGGCACTCGTCCATCAGAATTTTTTTATGAGTCTCGAAGAATCATTGTCTTACACAGAAGTTTGAGGGGAAGGGTACTGAAATGTTTTTTTTTTTTTAATCCCGAATCTGTCACGTGCTCCAGATGCTGATGATGTAAGATAGTTCTCACGAAATCCTCCGACGTCAATGAGTCCCCCGAGAATTCTGAAAAACTAAAAATTTAAGAGGAAAAGGAGAAAAGCGTTTTTCTCTTCTTTTAAGAATGATACTTTTTTTCAAGGATATGTGTTTTTTTTTAGAATTGTAGCAACTCTTCGATTATGGGAATTCTCAATTCTTGCATTATGAACAGGTTTTTGAAAAATTTCCGTGTAGCCATTATATATTACTCCACTTTTTAGTATTTCACCCTTGAATTATTTAGGTACTAGCAGTGAAAAAAAATCGAAACCTTCTGTTCCATGTTGCTACATGTGCTGAATGTCTCATAAGGATGTTTTTTTTTTTTAATCTTTTATATTCTTTTCCCCCAGACCTGTTCGTATGTATTGTTAATCAAATTAACAATTTTTAATTTTTTTTTAAAGAAATAATTCTTTTTTTGCTAAAAATTGTAAAAGCAACTCACCATTCACGCTATTTTGAATATTTGGAGCCTTTTTATACAACGTGGATGTATTCTTCTTTGTGAGAATGACCAATAGGAATTATTATTTAATTAAAACAATGCTCTGAATTCTTTCAGTTTCTTTCGACTCTTGCCTTATTTAAATGTAATTCTACATTTAAGTAAATTCACTCAATTCATTCTCAGAATTTGAAGGATTAAATAATCACTGGTATTGAAAGGAGACCAGATATGTGTTTGTTACTTTTTTGCCGTTGCGTGATAGTAGAAAGAGTAAAATTATTATTATTATTTCGTAAATAACATCATATAATCATTACCGAAGTATAAATCGGCTAAATGTAATCGCCAAAATCGAAAATAATAAAATAGACTTAATTGAGAAAAGCCATTATCAAAAACCTATTAGCAAACTTTTTTTCGAATTAACATTGCCAGAATCAATGAAATTCTGTATGCTGTTTCGACTAGCAAAATAGTCCTTTCAGATTTTGACTCTTTTTTTTCCTCATCTAGCATTTTATTTTCTAATGAAACAAAATTATTTTCATTAAGAGAAATTGGTAAACTGAGTGATTGTAGTACTTTTTGTAAAGTCTTTAAATAACAGCTTATTCTTCCTCGTGGGTAATATATCCTACCAATTTTTGTCAACACTGATTGATTTGAATACTTTAGCACAACGCTTTTAGAATAACATAAGTCTAGTGGTATAGTTATTAAAAAAATTTCTATACTAAGACAATTGCAGTTTAGTTCCAGAGTATTATTTCAACAGTTATTTTAACACATTATATGAAACGTGAACAAACATGAAGTATTAATTATTAATTTCAGAAATTTATTCCGTGAAGAGGCAGTACTCTCTGTTAAAATAAATGGAAAGAAATAAAAAAAAACTATACTTCAATGCTTGGATACTGTTATATATATATATATATATATATATATATATATATATATATATATATATATATATATATATATATATATATATATTTCAAAATATTTGAAGCTTACTCTAAAAAAATGCAGAACATCACAACACTAAATATTCATTTTAAAATTGTTTTTCAATGTTGATTATGATTCAAGTTCAAGATTTCAAAAAAATTATTCCGTTTTTTATATATTCAATAGGAGCACTCAAAAATTTCTAATTCAACTTTGAACTATTTTTAAAATAGAAGGTTGAAACGACTAGAATCAACAAAAAAATTTATAGTTTAGAAATATAAAAAGGAAGGATTATGTTTCAGCTTATATACACAGATAATATTATTGATATTGATGATATTATTGTGTGTGTGTGTGTGTGTGTGCCATTATTATTGTGTGTGTGTGTGTGTGTGTGTGTGTGTGTATTATTATTATTATTATTGTGTGTGTGTGTGTGTGTGTGTGTGTGTGTGTGTGTGTGTGTGTGTGTGTGTGTGTGTGTGTGTGTGTGTGTGTGTGTGTGTGTGTGTACACATATGGACAAAGCTGTAAAAATTATTTTACTAGAAAAAGTTACATATATTAAGACATTAAATAAGTTCTCGCTGTAATTTTATGAATATTAATGCTTTATTTAAAGTATATGGTAAAATAAACTGTCACTCAAAGTATTGTTAATCATGAGCCAGTACTTTCTCTCATCTTTCAGGCAGCATATGAATTTCACGTCGAAAAAACGACTCGTCTTTTGAGGGTATCTAATAATCGAACCATTTTTAGAATCTTCATGAGTATGGAAGTCTGCTCAGCTATGTCAAGTGTCATCAAAAGGAATGAGATTAGGAATCGAAAAGGGTTATGTCCGGTGAATATGATAGGTGGAGCAAGACTTCCCATGTAAGCGTTTCCAAGTAGGTTTTCACTAATTTGCAACACGTTGCCGAGCATTGTCATGTAACAAAATCACTTTGTCGTATCTCTGCTTGTAATATAACCGTTTTTCCTTTAGGATTTGGCATAAATGTATCAATTGCAGTCATTAGTGATTGTCTCATTCGGTCTGAGCAGCTCATAATAAATTACACCCTGATGATTCCTCTAAATGCAGAGGAGAAGCGTTTTTTATATCCAAGATCAAAACATTTATTTCTGAAGCTTCGAAACCAGTTTATGCATATCATTTCCGACAGAGCATGCTCAGCATCTCAACAAAAATTAGATATGTATCAGTTGCAGATTTCTTTTGAATGAAATAGTGCAATAAAATTCACCGCAAATATTCTTTACTTGGCACAAAACTCGCCATTTTTAGAACTAAAAAAAAAACCGTTGTTTTCACTGTGGGGAACTAGCACACAATGAAGTTCAAGCGAATCCACAGTATTTCTTTCAGATGCGTTACCATCTGAAATTACATGCACATAGCTCTAGTAATATCATCTATTAAGAAACAAAGAGATCTTATTCAAAGTTCCATAAATTTTAAAAAGGAGTTCTACAAATCTATTCTTATGTATTTATATAAACCTACATATTTTCTTCATTTCAAATTTTTTATCCACAGTTGCATATTTACTCAAAAAAGAAAAGCAATTCTGAAGTAATATGTATAAAGACACGCAAAAATCCATTAAATTTACCTTAGTTTTTGAATATTGCTCACCTCCTTCAGATTACAGATATTTAATTATTTTATTAAATTTTAACTGTATAAAATAAGCATAAATGTACCTAAAGCTTCCATTCCTTTCTTTTGGAAAAAAAAATAAGTTGAAATGTTCAAAATTTATGGTCAGAAGAAATAACAAATATTTTTATTCTGAAGTTAAGTAATACTTTTTTGATTAAACTTTAGTTTTGTCAATTGCTCTTTTTTTTTTTTTTCAGAAGATTTTGGAAGCAGAAATGTTGAAATTGGTTTTTTCTTCTACTTTCGAGAACAGTATTTGGCCTATTAAAATGACTCAATAAACGCAGTCGAAACATTTTTTTTCTCCTTTGCTAAAGTAAATTTCTTAAGCTACAGAGTCACAGTAGTGAAAACTTTTCCTGATATATTAACTAATTTAATAAACTTTGAACTCGTGTCTCGGTTTAACGGACACCATTTTTTCAAATTTAAAGCTTAGAAAGTTTTTGTTTTCTAGACGATGGTCACCAATGAAAGTCATTTCATAGAAGTTTTAAAATACGTACACTATCATAATTTAATATCCTTTTGATATTTTCCAGTGTATTTACGAGTTGAAATATTATAAGCAAAGGAAAAATGAAACAAAAACTCTTAAGTTAAAACAAATAGAATTGGAGACGATGCAAACGAGTTTCCATTATCTGGTTACGGCTCTTAATTTTAAATTAAAAGCTTTAAGAGTTCCGATTTTTTTTTTCCCCTCTTTTGCTTCTGTTCTTTTTAATTATATTTTAATTATTTTACATTGTGTTTAATGTAGTGTATAATATAAGAAATAATGCCTTTTAGTTATTTTAAAGGCATTATTACTCATATGTTTTCTTACATAAGTAATAATGACTTAATGTACTCTTTATAGGTTTTATTGATTAAATTTACTTTTATTAGTAATAAAACCTATTTAAAACATAAGTCATTGTTTTAAGACGCTTTCAAAAAAATTTTATATAAGAGGTTCATTAACATCTTCATTCAATTTTTGTTAGCGAGAGGAATGTGTACAAGTTTTTATAACACTCAACAGAAATTTTGAGAAAAATATGCTTTTTTAATTATATAATTTCTAAAATTAGTTCAATTCCCGTCTTCAACAAGAAATAATACGTTTTATAGCTCTATGATTTCTTGATTTATAGAGCACTCTCTTTGAAAATTGTAAATTAATTAAAGGAAAAATCATTCCTTTAATTTAAGACGTGTTCAAAGATTTCATGTAACGAATAGTTAAAATTTTTATTTCATTTTTGCTAATGATAGAAATATATCAGTTTTTCATAACGCTAAAACAAATTTAAGAAAAAATATGCTTTTTTCAGTTATATGGTTTTCAAAATTATTTCAAAATATTTCTTCAACAGATAAGACTGTTTATTAATTCTATGAGTAGATGTATTTCTTGATTTATAAGGTAAACTCTCTTTAATAATTATAAGCTAGTTTAGTTTAGTTTTTATTAACGTCGCACTAGAAGCAACACGAGGGCTATTGGCGACGGACCTCGTAATTTTGAACCACGGTCAAGTGACGAGGACGACACCTGAGCTGGCACCCCCCTCTCCTAACATCCACACCACGCCAACGGGAGGACTTTGGACCCCGAACAGATTTAACGTGCATCAGCCCCGGCTACACGGCGGGTCTTTGGTGGCCAAGGATCGAACCCGCGACTGAACGATAACCGCCAGCCGCTAGTCCACGACCTTGACCACTAGGCTACCGCGGCCCATAATTATAAGCTAAGTAAAGGAAAAGTAATTCCTTTGATCCTAGGTGTTTTCAAGGATTTTATATGAGATAATCAAAATTTTCAACTGATTTTCGTCAGATTCATTACTTTCTGTCACTTTAGTCAAGCATTCCGAGAAAAATTTGCTTTTTTTATAGTATGATTCCGAAAACTTTTTCAGTTCCTTATCTTGGCAGTTGTTCAGAAATGCATGATTTTATTTCTATTTGATTGAAGAACTTGAATTGCAAGCGATATTTTTCTCACTCCATGGCTGACTGAAAAGGTTTTGCTTGTAATTTTGACAATGCCCTTTAGATGTATTAAATAATGGAACATTGAAGTTCTGAGTATTTTGACGGTAGCTGTGAGTAACGATGAACAACAGAACTTTTTATATCTTATAGAAATTATTTCAGTATTAATTTTTGCTATCTTGAACTATCTTAATATAACCTTTGAGTTAATTTGGGTTCATGAATTATCACTTCGTTGCGATTTCATTATTTTACTTTGAAGTAAAAAGGAAAGAAGTATTCTACTTTGTGTCAGTAATATTAAAATATTCTATGAATAAAAGTTCTGCGTTTTATTCTGATTCGAAGTTCTTTATTGGAGTTTTTCTACGACAAAAGGAAAGATTTGTATTTTATCACTATGTGTATAAGTATTTTCAGATTTAAAGCACACTCTCTTTAATGTTATGTATATAACTTTTTTTTAATATTCATCAACCATTAGTTCTTGAAATAAAGAAGAATGTTTAAATACTTCCAGTTAAGCTTTCCCAAGAGACAATTTTGATTTAATTAGATGTTAATCACAGACGAGATCTCGAAGTCGTATTTGTTCATAGATGATGCTGCGCGATTGTAATTAGTATTTAACATATCACTTGATTTATGTTATGTTAGCTTTTGTTATTATTTTCTGTATCCATTTAGCGTTGCTTCGAATGCCTCTTTTCTTCTTGGCCGGCGTTCATTTTTTTAAAAAAATTATTTAAATATTCTTTAATAGATTAATTAAGCTTATGAATTTTTTTTTTATTCTTCAATTGCGATATCTTTCTTTTTTTTATTTATTTATTGAATACATGCATATTAGTAATTTTCTGAGTTATCGTGCTTTTTAGTATTGTCTAAATGAGACTGTACGAATATCTTATAAAGTTATATTATTTCTTCGCTTAAAAATTGAACTATTTATATTCATACTACCGATTGCTTCAATTTAATTACAAGTAGAAATGGATATTCACATTTTTTATCCTAAATTTGTGGTTCGGTAAATTCAAACTTAAAGTGTAAGCATTTAATTACTTTTCGAACGTGTAAATTACTTACAATTGGTTACAATTGTTTTGTGTAATTTTTTTTTCATAATAATTATTCTTTTTGAGTAAAAATAACTCTTTTTAATGACTCTGGTGTATCACATTTTTTAATCAATTAAAAAATTAATATTTAATAAAAATAGAAATTTTTAAATAACAATTTTAAATCAAAACAATGCCTTATTTTATTGTGGTCTCAATTTCAAAACATTCAAATTTTAAAAACAAAACAGCAAGTTCGGAACGAGCAGTTATCATCTTATTTATTAAAACTTATATATATATATATATATATATATATATATATTAGTAACAGGGGCGGGCATGAGAGTTCCATTCTAGTTTTTCATACATTATCGAGAATTATACGGTATTGTTCTCTTTTATAGTATACATAGAGTCATTAATATGATTACATAATCTACACAAATCTTAAGTGCTATGTTAAATATTAAGTCTAAGAAAATATATCTATGAGAAAGAAAATACAAAACAATTAAGATAAAAATGCATCGAGAAAAATTTAATATTTAACGAATTTTAATTAGAATTACTACTTAAGGCCTAATTTTTGAAATTTATTGTAAAATTTGTTATTGCCGTAAGTAGTAATTCTATGAAATTGCGATTCGTCATTCGTGAATGACATTTTGAATTCCTCAGTTTCATTGCGGAGTACATAGTTTCACAGTAATACGTTGCACCAAAAACTGAAATTAAGTTATTAGTTGTTTTCTTCATATTTGGATATTTTGATTCTCTCAAGAGATTCCAGAATTAAAATATAGAAGATTTGCGTTAAATTTGAATAGCTAACCCTATTCTATCTCTAATAATCACAGAGGTCTTTTCAACAAATATTATTCCAGAAATTAGAAATCTATCTAATTTCAATAATAGTACAAATAAAGTTAATAATTAATAATAGTGCAAATAAAGTTAATAATTAATAATAGTACAAATAAAGTTAATAATCAATAATAGTACAAATAAAGTTAATAATCAATAATAGTACAAATAAAGTTATTCACAAAACATAGAAATATAGCTTTCAAACATTTCTACAATCCTATGTGTGAAATCTACTTGTAATTATTCCAATTTTTCTTTGCATTCTTTTTTAATAAAATCTATATGTGCTTTTGGTAGGAGAAAATTATTCAATATTTTGTTCTTAAGATCATTCACAATATATGCTTCAAAATAAATACTAGCTTCAAAAGTAAGTACAGTTTGTGATAAATCAACATATTTTTCCCATTCATTAAAAAGCTACATTAAGTGTTTGCAAAGGCTCTGGCGTACTTATAAAGAACTTTACATTAGAAAAACAAGTTTTATTTTCTAATGTTGGGTATTCCCCCTCCCCCTCTCATTTTTTTTTTTTTTTTTTTTTTGTAAATTAAATGTTAGGATTTATGACAAAACTGCTCACAGAATTGTCAGTTCACAGCCATCTCACAACTCACCATAGAGATAAATCACCTTATTTCCTTAAAAAGCTCAGAAACTTCTGTACTTAGGCATTTGTTCTAATTAAATTCACAATCTGGAAAGCAATATTCCGCATACTTTCGTGTTTGAGTCCCTACGCTATGAGAATCTCGTGGTATATTTTGTAAGAAGAGATAAAAAAAAAAATGACATCTTAGGATCCTTGTTAAAAAGATCATTGGGAACTTGGTTCCTCTTTGTTATTTCGCATGTGCTCCGTCAACCGTAACATTTTTATCAATAGGCGTTTCAAACTTGCATCAGCATTTCGTCCAATAGTCTTTCTGACATCGTTTGTTTCGATAACAGCTACTAGATCAAACATTTCTTCCTTCTCATTTACTTCAGCAATTACATAGCGGAAGAAAACTGTCAATTACAGAACATCCTGAGTGTCTTTAGACTGGTCCAGAACAAAACTTAATGCTGCAAATTTTTCAAATCAATTGACAACTCGCAACCGCGACCCATTAGATAACGGAACCATCGAAATAATGGTTTGCTTCCCGTAAATCGGATTCCAAAGAAGGCGCAGAGAACGGAAAAGTGATGAGACGACGATTTTTTGGGATACGAAGTGGCGTGTTGCTCATGGACTTGTTAAAAAAAGGGGGGGAACGATCCATGCACAGCAATCACCCCTTCCCATTCCTCTCACGGTAATTTTTGAATCTCCTTCGTATGAAAGAAATGAACTGACTGAAATAAAAATAATGAAATTCAAATTTACAATTTCTATACTCAAGTGAAATTGGTACATGATACAAATATTGTTGCATTATTCAATCTTATTGACTACTTATTAATATCGCATTTAGAAGTAACACGACGATTATTAACACGACGATCTCGTAATTTTGAATTATAGTCAAGAGATGGGGAAGACTCTTGAGTTGGCACTCCACTCTCCAAATTTTCAAAACGCATCAACAGGAGGTCTTGGAGCCTAGATATATTTGACAAGCATCAGCCCCGCTTCACGACGGTTCTTAAATGGCATCAGAACTCGAATCCACGACTGGTCACTGAACGCAAAGTGGTCGTGGCGATTTCTCCACCATGACCACTCGGCTACCGCGGCTACATTCCATCTGATGAAGAATATTGCTATTTTTTATAATATTAAGCGGAAATAACCGAAAGGTACTACTGAAAGGGTCGACAAACTGTATTATGGAACCTTGCTCAATCCCAAAAAGAAAGTGAATATCTGAACTGTCTGAATGCATCAAGACGTTTGCGTAGGTTGACTCGGCTTATCGAAAGCGCGAGTTTGTTTTGAATTGGTTCTTTACCCGAGGGATAAACCGGTTCCCACCAACACCGGTGACCGTATACGGTGAAGTTCGACCCACTCTGTTTTTGTCCCCCTCTTCTTTTCCCCCCTTCCTTCGAATAACACCTGTGAGATTCACTCTGACATCGAACGGACTTTTTGGAATTTGGAACACTTGTTTCACTTGATCTCTCCTACCGAAATTATCATTTACTCTTTGTTTTCAAACCCGGTAAGTGTATTTATTCTTTGTTTCTTCTTCTTTTTTTTTTTTTTTTTCTTTTTTTTCCTCCTTTTTCTAAAAGGATGAATCCAATCACATAAATCTAATGTTAAGGGTTAAAAAAATATTTTGGGAAAAATGTCAATGTTTATTTTCTATTAAAATAGTTAATTATGATAATATAAACTTAAATTATACAAGCCCGCTTTGAAGGTATTGTGCCGGTGTGTTAACGGAAGATTATATTTCTGAGAATTCTATAATGCAATTAAAAGTTTCCAACAAAATTTTCGAAATTTGAATTGTGATTTCCTTGACAAAAGATTAAGGGCTGAATAACTATTTTTTTCCATAAAAAGAAATAGATTAATTTTATTTTACAGGGAAGAACTTATTTTACATTAATTAATCAACTAGAATTTTTACCGTCTGCTCGTCTCTCATTATCTGTATAATTATTATGAAGCTATTTGTTATATTATTCTCTATTATTTTATAGATTGTTATTATTTATGGAAATAAGTGACAAAACTGTACTTGTGATTATTTTTTATCACTAATGAGAAGTTACATAAGCCTACATTATTTTTATTATTAATATTATAACTATTACTATTAATGTTGGAAATAAATGACAAAGTAACAAGGACCCTTCCGAAAGTGAGATAAGCTCTAAAAATAAGACATTCCAAATATTTTGGATACATTAGATGGCAGCACTATCGAAGATTTTGAGAGAAAAAAAGTTTTTTCTCCCATTTCTAAGCGAAAATATGAATAAATGTTTACTAATATATATGTATATAATATGTCTAAGGTACCGTAAAATGACATATAGCATGTTATTATTATTAGTTTTCAAAATTTAGTTTTTGGATTTGTTTACTTATCAATAGATTTTTAGTAATGGAATTTATATAGGCACGTGTGCTACATAAATGCTTGTTCAATATTTTAATTTTACTTAACACATTGGGAAGAAATATTTTTTTAATATATAAATGTAATCAAGCTTCTATAATTTGAATTTTTAGATAATTCGAATTTTTTCACAATCTCTAGAATTCTGTATTAAATTAATCGAAAGAAAATGTGGATAATTCGAATTTTTCGTGGGATTCCTCTTAGATGATTCTGGTAAAAATCCCTAGATTAAATGCAGTTGAAGTTATAATACATGTACACGAACTCCGACAACTTTTAAAGATCAGTCTCATCTAGTAGTTTCTAATTTTTCATCACTAGATAGGTTGGAATCAGTTGCAATGACTCAAAGACTGCATTCAAAGGGGCAAGTAAGAAAACGTGATTTTTTTTTAAGGAAAAAGTTATAACTTATTACAATATATGGTAAAAATATTTGACTTAATTGGAAAGTCTAGATGTATATATTACAATTTACATGTGTACTTTGCAAAGTAATGTTTGTGTGTTAAATCTTTATTGGTAGAATTATTAAATATATCTCTTCTACATACGAAAACATACGTATATAATTCAATTTTTTTTCTAGTGCCTTCTACTTAGAATACCTATATTTGATTATAGAATAGGATCTCGTTGAGTCGATCCCTTTAACTCGAATATCCGGATAACCCGAATTGGTCAGCATGAAGATTTTTTTTTTAATTCGAGAAGCAATTGACAAATTTCCAAAATAACATTCATTTCTCCCACATATTTCCAAAAATTGTTTCCTTTCTAACAGCTGTCAAGGTATGAAATGAAACTAAAGAGGGAAGGGGGGGTTAAAACTATTCTGAGCCAGGTCCACAATACCTTAGATGAGATATACTCATAAATTAAGCACGTCTTAATTTATACGCATATCTCAACAAAGATATGCTTATAAATTAATAACTAAGCATATCTTAGTTAAGATACGCTCTTATAAACTAACTAAACAAATTACCCCTGCAATGAATTCATTTTTTTTTTCGCTCTCACTGTATGTTGTCATTTATTACCAGTAACAGCATGCATTGCTAAATTATTTAAGTGGAAAATAGAGTAACTCAATCTAAAGCGCCTTTCTACTGTTCACAAAGCAGATGTTCTTAAATTTTATAAATATGAATCAGACTTGATTTGTTTTAATATAAAAAGGATTTTTTTTAAATATGTTTTACTGCATTTCATTTTTACTATTCTCCAGTTAATCCGGATTTTCTATATGTTGGTATAAATCTGATCCTAATTAATCCGACTTAATGGGGGGGTCTGTATATATGTTTAATATTAGACTGGAAGGAATAATAATTACCCATCAATTAATAAGTTTTCTTCAAAATGTTTCATTTCCAGGAACATGACAAATGTAAATAGTCATTTGAATTTCAAAACTTTTCCCCAAATCCAATTAAATTTTTAAAAGAAATGAAAGGTATTTTTTTACCAAATGATAAAAAGCAAAAGCATTGCAAATCTGATTATTCTCTTTGTGAGTAAAATAAGGCAACAAATTATTTTTCGATAAGGATTCCTTTCTTTTTTTTTTTTTTTTTTATGCGAAATATATGATAAAAAGTTTTTAAAACTCATATTTAGCAAAATATTTTTTAAAACTTTTTTAAGTACTTTCTCGCGCGCGTTCGAAGATAACGGACATCGAGAATTCGACTATCCAACAGAGAAACTCCAGACGATATTTAGGACTTTATTAAATTTCATATAGATAAGAGGATGGTGCGCGTATCATTCTTAATTTCATTTGATAAAACGCAGAGCGTGAAAAAATTAACGCTGAATTTATAGTGAGCGGAAGTATTTCTATTTTTTAATAATCAGTTACTTTCTTAAAAGATTCAAACATAGATAATATTTGTACTAACTTTTCATGTGGAAGAATGTCGTATGTAAGAGTCTAGAATTAAATAATTAAATGTTAAAATTAGGGGAAGCTACAGTAATAATCCATACGTAACAAAATATAGATAAGAAGAATGCAGTAACCCTTGGTTAACGCGGTCACCTCACGACACGGTTTGTGCATTGCTATGGTTAAAAACGAATTAATGGAAAATGAAACCTATTTCAAAAAGGAGGAACAGATCCAATTATTAGATGACATTGAACCAAATGCAAATGACAGATAAATGTCGAAGATTTTAACTGTGATGAGCCTAAGAAAGAATTTGGTTGCAAAAAAATTTACAGGTCTATACAGCAATATTTTAAAAATAAAATAAGCAATAAAATTAATAATCTTTTAAATGGAAAATAATCATTTAATAGAGTCCTCTGGAAAATGTGCGAGGCAACAGATATTTCTTTAGCACCCAATAATAAGTTTGATCAAAATATTACACTAATTTCTTGATGACTAAACCAACCGAACTCATGATACAGTACTGAGTGAGTGAAAGTAGGAGGTTTAGGGGGCTAGAAATAAATCTGGCTAAGCAGCAGCACCAAACCGTGTGTAACTGTGATCTGGACGTAACAAAGGTGAAAGAAAAAGGGGAAATATTTGACTCAAGAGGGGGGAATTGAAAATAAAGCAGGATCGCTAGTACTATGGGGGGTTTCATCCGTGTTTTCCAAAGATTCCATGAGAAAGAAAAAGGTCACTAAAGAACTTCACTAACTTAAAGAAAATAAGCCCCATTAGAGGGTCATGATACAGTGATTGTGAGTGTTTATTAACATCATACGATTGGAAGTTACACGAGGGCTAGTGGCGATGGGCTTCGAATTTTGAACCACGGTTCAAGTGACGAGGAAAACACCTGAGCTTGCACCTCCCTCTCCAAACTTCCACACCACACCTTCGAGAGGATTTGGGTCAGTGACATATTTAACGTGCATCAGCTCCCCTACACGGTAGGTCTTTAGTAGCATCAGGACTCGAACTCACGACTCGACAAAAACCTCCGGCAGTTTGTCCGCGACCATGACCACTAGGTTACGGTAGCCACATCATGATATAGAAAGCACTGCTTAATCCGACACTCTTTGCTTCGGCCCTTTCAATAATCCTGCGCTCCATTTGATTCCGGATTTTTCCGAATGGATTCGAATTTAATTCTCGTGGATTCACAAAGCTTTGCCAATCCACAAGATATCGAGATTCAAATGGTATAATCAGATGAAGGATCAACGAGTGTTTGATGCAGCATAATCAGAATTGGCTCTTGCGCCATAAACTTACTATCACTCACACAGGAAGAAGGAGCCATAAAAAACAAAGGCTCGTGGGAACAGGCTTCTGATGCATTTATAAAAAATACAACTTCGAAAAATTTATAAATTTGTATATAATTCGTCATAATTTTCTGAAGAAGAAACCCGAATGACGGAAGCAAAGAAATGTTAAATTCTTTTTTTAAACAGTAATGCTCTTTCTAGCAACAGAGTAGCTTATCACAACTTATTTTAACTAGCATTGCATTTTACTACTTATCTTTTATGCATTTTTTCTTATCAATATAAAAATATTCAAATAAGTAAATATTCAATGTTTGAATTTAATTTTGTAGTTGCTGGAAGAACGGGATACTTTTTCGAATGTTTAAATCGGCTACACAGAATCAGAACATGAGTAAAGGAGAGCCTTTGTTGCTACACACCCCTCATCAATCAATTAAACGAACAATTTGCGTAAGCAGGTCAAATACATATTTTAATTGCTTAAATTTTATTTGAAGGGATTTATATATATGGCATATACCAATGAATATATATTGACGCTTGATAATTCGTCAAAATCGCTACCAGTACGGCCATGGTCCTGAACGCTCAAAATTTAAGATCCCTTACTGTAATACTATAAATGATGACCAAGAGAATTTTAAAGTACATCAGACACCTTCTATATATATATTATAAACCTTTACTAAATAAGTAATTAATGCGAGTAAATGTTTTCTTAAGTTACAGTAATTATCTGATTTAAATTTAAAAAATTCTTATTGCATGTTTTATTTTGTTTTTGTAACTGAATACAAGTTTCATAAACCCTCTACCTCCCTCCCTCTCTCTTTTTTTCTTTTTCTTGTTATGAGAAAATACTTACAAAAACCCAGGCTAGTCCGTGGAACACCAGCCCAAAAGCCTTAATGTTTTTTTTCCCTCAGATATTTTTTAAACACACTGGAAATCGAAGAGATATCATCATTTCCCCCTCAATTGCTTAGGATTTTTTTAAAGAAATATATCGAATATATCCTTGTATTTTATTGGTTTTTTTTTTTTTTTGCATGTTTTAATAATCAGTAGTTTAAATGAGGAATGCACATGACAAGTATTTCAAAGATAAATGTAAGCACACATCAGCAGATTTCTAAAAATGTAGGCTCAGTGCACACAAGCAATTTTTGGATATACAATTGGCAAAATAACTATTTATACACTTCGTTTTTTAAAATTATAATAAAATATTGAACCAAACAACATTGTAATACATTTATTTATTGTGTTATATTAACATAAAAGCAAAAATAAATAAATATAACCAATGTCTTGGTATTTTATTAGACAAATATACAAAATTATAATGCAAAAAAAAGTATTTGTTCTCTTCATTATTGTGTTATAATTTAGAACCATTTAGTTACATAATATAAATTAATATTTTCTGTGAAATCCTTTACATTTAATGACTCCTCCAAGATGTGCCGTGGATTCTACTAAATGTTTTATGACGGTTGTGTATTTGTTATTCAATGCTTCAATAAGAGCTTCTTTTCAGCTATTTTCATTTGTATTTTTTTTTTTAAATTTGGGCATCGAATAGCAATCATAAATTTTCTATTGGATTGAGGTCTGGAGATTGTGGAGGAGTTACCAATCGCCTTTAAGCATTGTAAAGTAATAATAACCACGTGACCATAATAGCATACTTTGGTTTGTTATCCTGCTGAAAGTGAGAAGTTTGCTCTAAGCTTGATTTCTTAGTGTTGCTTAATAAGTTATGCCTCAAAGCATCAATATATGTTAAAGCTGCCATTTGAAGTGTTAATAAAACCGGAATATCCTTCTCCGTCAGTGTGGCCGCGGTAGCTTAGTGGTCATGGTCACGGACTCGCGGCCGGTGATTTTTGTCTAGTCGTGAGTTCGAACCTTGACCCCGAGTGTAGCCGGAGTTGATGCACATTAAATCTGTCGAAGCACAAAGTCCTCCAGTTGGCGTATTGTGGAAGTTAGGAGAGGGATGCCAGCTCAGATGTCGTCCATTTCACTAGACCAAAGTTCAAAATTGCTGGGTCCATCGCCAATATCCTTCGCGATGTGTCTCAGCGTGACGTTATAAACTGTTTGACTGTACACTGTAAGTGCCAATATGCAATCATTTTAAATAGAATTGCACAATTAAACTTTATAGTGCTAATTATGAAAATATGGCATCTTTCAATCACATTGGAACAGTTATCTCTCATGGTGCAGATCGTTTTTTTCCTGGAAAATTCAGAAACTTAACTCAATACAAAGAATTGTAAACATTTTAAAAGCTCATAAAACTTTTCCTATATTTACCCGTAACGTTATTGTTGGTGTTTGCCACCCCTTCATTTCACAATACTTAAAATTCCAAACCTGTAAATCCCACCTGCTCATATATTACAAAGCCATCTTCTTTAGATTCTAATATTTGCTTGCAACCATACAACTTCACTACTAGATCAATTATTTTCGTGTTCCTTCTCAGTGCCTCGTTAATAAAAACCAATCGAACCCAACCTTACTGAAAGTTTGCTCTAAGCCTAATTTCCTAGTATTTCTTAATAAGTTATGCCAAAACACATCAATATATGGTAAAGCTGTCATTGTAGTGTCAATAAAACCCCAAAAAAAATATCCTACTGCATTAGAGGTCACACACTACCAAACCATAACATTTCCCCCACCATACTTGAGAGTTGAGAGTATGTGTTTTGAATCTAAGGCAATTTTATTTTTACGATACATTTTTCGAATTCTTGTTGGAGAGAAAATTTTAAACTAATCAGAAAAAATTGCTGATTTTCAAAAATTCATTAGTTCATTTCTGTACACTAAAGCAAATTTCAGGGTTTTTTCGTGTTTATTTCACTTGTGAATGACATTTGCCTTGAGATTCTTATCTTAAAACCTGCATAGTAGAGAATGTTTCTTGTTGTTTGAGATGTCACTCTGATATTTTAAAAGATGTTGCAAGGTCTCCAGCAACTTTTGAACTGATCTCATAATATTTTTAAAGCTATTTAGACACTTATTTTTGTCCTCATTGTTGATTTACTGGAAAGTTTTGGTCTGGATTAGTTTCAATGCGTCCGATTTCTTCACATTTTCTCACTTAGTATTCAACAATAAGCGGTAATTTAATCCATTTTCCAATTTCTTGGTTTGATTTTTCCGTTTCCATTTCCATTTCAATACGATTTTTCATGTTTAGAGATATCTATTTAGCTTTAGGAGCCTCTCCCGATTACTTCAAGAACGATGAAGGTAAAATGTCAAGCTTCAAAAATTATACGAAGTTAATAATTATATTTATAACTACTATTTTAATACTTCTTTCAAGTATCAAAATATAAATGCAGCCTATATCTTGCTGAAGAAGTGTACAAATACTTCATTCGTAAGAAACTGTTAAGCATTTCCTATTAAAAACTTATTATTCAGCTTTATCAAAATATTTTTTGATGTTTAATCTAAAACGTATGTTAAACGTATTGTATTAAAACTATTTTTGTCAAAATATCTGTTTTTATTTAGTTAAAAATTAAAAAATATTTGAGTGTACAAATAATTATTTTACCAACTGTATGTGCATTTAATTTCTTGAACAAAATATCTGAGAGGTTCTTGAAAAACTTTGTAATGTAATACCCTTTTAGTAAAATCTTCTATGTAAAAAAATGCTTTATTACAGAATAGAAAGCTATTTTAGTACTATCTTGCTCATAACAAGTATTTTTGCTTTAAGTTTTTATTCGAATTGAAGAAGTGTAATGCTACTTAGAAATTTATTTCGAGTTGAATCTATATTTTCTGTTTCTTAATTAACTGAAAGAATATGATCCATGTTTTATTCCCACTGAAACGTTGTCCACACAGTCAATAAAAATAATTTTCCAAATTGTGGCCCACTCAGCATCTCGAGCACAAGTTTACTTCAAGAAAGAAAGTGAACTGCTCAGATTATACTAGAGCTCCGAAACAGAGTTTCTATTTCCATTAAGATAAATTTATGCACAATTTTTCCCCTTTATTTGAGCTGAAAATAATTAATAATCATAAATCAAAAAGACTTCCTCTACCTCCTTATCAATGAGGACAATAATGCTTATTTTCTCTATCGAACATTGTCAGTAATTCTTTTACCCTTAGATTTACCCTTACATTTCCAAAATATTCGGATGAATAATAATAAACGTGTTTTTTCCTCAGACAGCCGTGTTAGTCAAATGGTTATGATCGCGATCTTATGGACCCCATTGTTTCATGCGTTCGAGTCCTGACGCCGCTAAAGAACCGCCGTGTAATGGGGCTGAAGCACATTAAATTTGGTCGATGCTCCAAGTCCTCCCTTTGGCGTAGTGCGAAAGTTTGGAGAGGGAGGTGACAGGTCAGGTGTCCTTGTCGTTACTTTACCGAGGCTGAAAATGAAAGAGTCAGTCGCTTATAGCCCTCGTGTAGCTTCTATGTGTGCGACGTTATTGAACAATCAATCAATTTTTCCTCAGACGTAGCGACCAGAGGACATTTCTACTTCGAAGATTTCATACCTGCAATAATTTATTGAACGTTTTCCGGTTGCTTATTTCGGTCCAACGCAAAGGCTTGCTAATCACAGGCAACATATTTTGTCATATTGAACCAGAAAAGGAGGTCGACACTTGAGCACCTGCACCACTTAAATTTATTTTTAAATTTAAATTTCATTAACGATGTTAATTTTTTCTAAAAAATTCTGAGATAAGTCCGATGAATGAAAATGTATTACTTATATTATCAAACTTTTCCTTTCTTTTCTTTTTTTTAAGAAATGTAATTTATTCATAGATATGTGTGGAATGCAGAACAATCCAGAATCTTTCAATTAGCATATGAAAATGAATGCATACTTTAAAATGTTACAATGTTTATGAGCACACATTTAGTTCTCATGTTCCCTTATATACGGAAGACTTAAAAAATACTTGGTGTACGAACTTCAAAAAAAAAAAAAAAAAAAATTGTAAAGGGCAGTAAACTGGTAGATAAATGGTAAATCGCCATGACGATTTGTGTTTTTTCTCCTTTTCTTTTATCTATATTTTTTTTAGATTTACTTCGTCTCAGCATCAAAATTATTGACAACAGACCTCGTCATTCTTAAAAATGGACTAATGACGAATAGATCACTCTCCAAACAAGGCGTGAATGTGAACAGTAGGGGGCCTATTCTGATGACGAATTCGTCATCCAATTAGTATTCAAAATTACGAGTCATATCAGTAGAAGACCTTTGAGTCAGGTTGATGCAGACAGGCGTAAATGTCAAGTAAGTAAACAAATAGACTCGGTTTTTGTTTTGAATTAACATAGATTTGGGATTGGAGGTTGATTCTGGCGGAAATCTAGAATTTTCGTTAAGTTTCTTAAAAGTTTAAATTAGTCCCCTCCTTTGTTTTTTTTCCCTCTACAAAGACTAAATTATAGCCTTTTTTTGTAATTATACAAGTATTTTTTTTCAGTAAGATTACATTTTATTTCTATCTTTTATTTAAAGAACAGATCCAAGCTGGGTCATTTGTACTTTGTGGTATTTGATATGAATAGACTGCTGTGGTTCCCAATGAGGGCCATGGTGGAGATGTGAAAAACAAAGTATTTTAAAACATCAGTTAGCTGTAAAGAACTTGTATTACAAGCCGAACAAGGGAAAATAATTGAGATAAATATTTTTTTGGGAAGAGAACATAACCAAAAAAGTTCCTTATTCTAAAGTCTATAATCCAAGTATAATCCTAAGTTATAATAATATCCTATTTATGTCCTTTGCTGGAAATGGAAGGAACAGATTTTCTACCACGAGCTTTGTATACGCAGCAGAGATATTATCGTTTGAAAATTTATTAATGTTCAAGTTAGAGCTAATATCATATGGCAGAATATTACTTCTCAATCTTCATCCTCCATGAAATTCCTACAATAGTGTATCTCTGGAAGATTTAATTAGGGAATTTCAAGAGACAAATGGCATGGAATTAGTTGAAATTTGTCGTTTTATAAGATCCGGTACTGTGGCTATCTAATTCACTTCAGGCTTATAATAAATGTTAATGAGTTTAGCTTCCAAGATAAAAAAAAAAAATATTAACACCTGTTATTAGTGGCTTATTTAATGAGTTGGATGAACATAGATTCCAGGATTTTTTTATAATCGCTACTGGTGCATCTACACGTTAAATCGGTTGAAGCTCCAACTCTCGTAATCGAGGGGTGTGGAAGTTAGGAGAAAGTGTTGCCAGATCTTGTATCATCCTCATCGGTTAAAATAGATTGAAAATGACAACAAAATGACGAACGAATAATCCTCGTGTTGCTTTTTAGTGCGTCGTTAACAAGCAATCAATCCGGCCATAAATTCGCTACGAAAATTACTCGGCCCTAGATGAGTAAAACATTAGATCAAGTGTTATGATTTTGTTGAAGTCTTGAATTATGACGTTTGTCACCTATTTTCCTCGTGCGGTACTATTATGATGTCAGTTTAAACCAAGCTAAACCAATTAATATTATTATTATAATATATATAAATTATATTCTGTTATACATTTTTTAAATACCAAGTTGAACTGACAATCAAAAATTAATCCTCTCTAAAAACAAATGACCATACACCGAAGATAACTTTTAAAAGTCAAATTCAGTTTTTTTTTTCCCTCCAACACCTTCATCTCGAGACTAATATGTGAAGTGCCCAGAAGCTCTTTTTGTCAGGTGACGTCCAAAAATGGAACGCCCCGACGCCTCCTCGTGACAAAGACCTCGAGGTTGACGTCACGTAGTTTTAACGAGATGTCAAAGCTCTTCAGACAAATAATTTTTTTTCTCTTTCCGGCGCGTGTCCACTTCTTTAAATTTTATTCTTGTGTGACGTTCCGAAATGCGCCGGAGACAAAATAGGAGCACAATTTCGTATCTAAAAATGAAATGTGTGTCTGGATTCGACCTATGTCAAAAAACCTTGAGAACGTGCGTCACGAATGTGTAATCATAACAAAGTGGTGCAATTGTAAAAAACACTAATCTGAACCTCAAAAATTGTGATTCCGAAGCTCATATCTTTCTTCGGTTATACATATTTCAATGGACTGCGGGTTTTTTTTTTTTTATTATTATTTTATTGTTTATTTATTTTATTTTATTTTCTTATTTATTTATTTAGTTTGCAAATTTAGAAATTCGTTTCGGATCTAATATAAATTTTTGTTTCAGAATTTGTTTTCATATAATGTCAGCTTTTTTTTTTATCTGTAGTACAACACACTTATTCATGTATAACATGCTTTATATACATATATACTTATTTATATATATCACACATTTACTGTATTCATACATATATATATATATATATATATATATATATATATATATATATTACTGTAATTCGCTTAGCATATGTAGCATATATATGTATATATATATATATACAATTACAAAAAGGGAAAATGAAATCTTGGATATATTAAAGAGTAAATGAAATAAGCGAGAATAAAATCGTTTGTAAGGATAAATAATTTGGATCAAAGACAGGACATATATTATATGTATATACATGTATATATACTGCTCTAACACATCGATCAATGCTCGAGGTCAAATTGAGAGAGAAACAGATTTTTTTGCAAGGTACATTCGGCGCATCAACGTAACACCTTTTGTTAATCGCAACACGGGATACAATCGTTCAACAGCACTCTTTCCCTCCCAAAATTTTTCTTTTTTTTTCAAGTATCTTTTTTATTGCGGTAAATAGATAAACAGCTCACGGATCGTCGACTCGTTGCTGTTTTGTTCCATCGAAACGATCGCGGCACCCACTTGACCTTTTTCCTTCACTTCAAAACTAGCACTTTCTGGTCCGATCGACAAATTTTGACACGTTTCAGAAGCAGAGGTTAATTTACTCTAGAAGACTTGGTTACTGGTTTACTGAAGGCGAGCGCCATCTCTGGGTTAGTCTCGGGGTTGATGATCGATGTGTTACATATATATATATATATATATGTATGTATATGCTGCTCTTTCTTATATATATATATATATGTTTATACATATATATATATATATTTATACATACATATATATAGCATATATATATATATATATATTTATACCTTCATATATGTATATATATATATATATATATATATATATATATATATATATATATATATATATATATATACCTCTTATTTTATGTAGTGTTTGTATATTTATTTACAGTTATTTAAAATTAACATTTAAACCACGATATTGAATGGTCATTGTCATTTTGGTTATTCAGTTTCTCATGCTGGCATGAGTTTGAGTCATGATGCCACTAAAGACACGTCATGTGGAAATGATTCGATTGAACTGTGGGGTTCAATGTCTTCACGCTCCTCGGAACATCTGTGCTACCATTTTTATATCTGTAATCATTTTTTTTTCTTGTCACAATTATTTTTTATCCTTTTTTTTTTTTTTTTTTTTTTTTTTTTTTTTTTTTTTTTTTTTTTTTCAAACTTGAACATTACACCTTATTTTCTTAGCATAGAAACATCTAGCTCCTACGCCATTTTACTCCATTGCTGCTTATTACTCAATATTCAAAGTCTTTAGCAACAAATTCAGACTCAATTTGGGAGTGATGACAATCATATACGTGTCTGGAGGCTCCGTGGTGAACGTCTCAATCCTGCCTTCGCTGTATAGCCGCACACCGCTCCCACAACTGGTGTGATGGTATGGGGGGCAATGCATACGACACACAGTCACCCCTAATATTGTTCTATAGCACCATGACAGCCTAGAGGTATGTTCGTGACATTCTTCAGCCTCATGTGTTGCCACTCATGGCAGGGTTCTCATGAGCCATTTCTTAAAAGGACTATGCTCGCCTAAACATAACAGGACTGTCTCCACTGCATTTCCACCCTTCCCTAGCCTGCTCGATTCCCAGATTTGTCACCGATCGAGCATACCTGGGCATACAAGTTGGACAGCCTACGAGTTTGATCGAATTAAAGGCACGTTTACAGCAACTGTGGAACGAGATGTCAAAGGACATTATACGGAAGTTGTATGACTCATTGCCTGACCATATCACATCATGCATTCGTGCTAGAGGTGGCCCAATAGAGTACTAAAAACTCCATTCATTAGTAATTTTTCCTTTAATAAATGATCATTTTGCTTTGATTTTGTAATTTCTTACTCACATCATTGTCGTACTTAAATATGTAAAATTTTGTTCGTTCTGTTGCACAGAGTTTGGAATTGACAAAAGTGTAGTTTTAAGAGCTTTGAAAGCCTTTCAAATGACAGGTACAGCTATAAGAAAGGTTGTTAGAGAAAAATAATGGCAATTGACGGGATATCGTTCTTCAAGCAAAAAAAAAAGAAAAAAAGAACTAAAACCAGACATCGGTCAATATTGCTCAGCAGATGCGTAAAGCAACTGGACAAGACGTATCATGATTTACTATGACCAGACATCTGAATTAAAGTGGCCTATTCATCGATCGCCCTGAACGCTGCATACCATTAACAGCAGCCTATTAGCGGCGCTGTTTACAGCGGTGTCAAGAACAAAGACTGGAAATCTCATCAGTGGAGACAAGCTCTGTTTACTAATGAGAGTCGTTTCAGTCTAAGCAGGGATTATCAGCGCCAGTTGATATGGAGGGAGGGAGGAATACGGTTTCGCTCGACTAATATCAGGGAAAGAGGCTGTGAGTGGTCCTGGAGTGCTTGGAAAGAGAGGTATTATGTTGAATGGAGAAAAGGAATTCCATATTTTCAACAGTGTCTCACTTATCAGAGATCTTTACTGAGATGAAATTATCCTCTTAAGCGTGCGTCTGTTCCGAAATGCCATTGGTCACGATTTTTGTGGATGAAAATGCGCGTTCACACAGGATGTCTGCTGATGAAGAGCTTCTAGAAAATGATATCTGCAGAATGGATTTGACAGTGTACTCCTCTGATTTAAATCTGATCGAGCATATGGAGGATGCTTTGGGTAGATGCCCGGTAGCAAGATCATATCCTCCGGAAAACACCAGGTAGTTAAAACAAAAGCTCCTTAAAAAGTGGCAACTCTTAAACCAAGAACTGCTGGATAATTTGGTACTGAGTATGAACAGACGATGTCAAGTAACCATTGCAGTTAGGGGAGGTCATACCTTTTACTAAAGGATTTTGGTTTGTTGCTATTCCTCGTTACCGATCAATGCTTTTTACAAATACCATTCTGTCATTAAAGACTTTTTCTGCTTTGTTCCGCAATGTATGTCTTTAACTCTTTTTTTTTTTTTTTTTTTGGTAACTGTGCTTTCATCAACCTTTAAGTGCTATATTGTGCCTGTGTAGTGTGAATTTCATGTCTCCCAATCGATTTTTTTCCCGAATTACGTCCCAATCTGAAAAGTTGCTTAAGTTTTGCTGTATAATTCCTTATAGAAATTTCAGTTTATGTAGAATTAATACTATATAATGTAATGGTTAGTAAAGAAAATGTCCCTTTTAGACTACAGGTAATTCATCTTTATTCAACAAATTTTGAAATTTCCATTTTGCATGCTCGAGATTCATTTATGTCGCTTAGTGTATCAGTTATCATGAGAGTGTTCTCAGTGAATTACATTCATATTTATAAGCTGAAGACGCATGTATAATGAAATAAACATTTTATGTTGCTGTGTTTTCAAATATATTGTAGGCTCTTAATATATTGTATAAAAGCATAGCTTCAAATATCCCTAACCGTTTCTTCAGATTCGGAGCTGTTCTAGCATATTGGTTTTCTAGTTACCCGGCAGTGTTTTCTTTTCTGTAGGGGGAAGAAGTGATGCAATGTGCAGCGTCCTCTCTATCCTGCCGGTGTGCGCTGTCTTGGTATCCAGCCTCTGCTTCGTCTTACAGTTCGTTGTCCTACCGTCAGATGAGTGGGGGCATTTCTCCAACAGAAGGATAAGAGGTGGGTGATAATGAATGCTTCGCAGCACGTTCTGTTTTAATCTTCCTATCGAAAAAGGTAACCTGTATCCAGTTGGCTTGTTCTAGATCGTAACAAATGTTTTTATATAGCTTTGTTTCGCTAATTTGGGTGTTCATTATTCGAAACAAGGCAGGTTTTATAACTATCTCCATACATTTTTTCTTGCTATCTTCTCCCTTCCAATATATTTTTGTGTAAGTTCTGTGAAGTATTTAAAGGCTTGACAAGTAATAAGAATTTTTAATTAGACATACGAAATTTGCTGTACACATTTACATGCTCTTGACAAAGAAAAGATAATTATGAAAACGGCACAGGGTGTTTTTTTTTTTTTTTTTTTTTTTTTTTTTTTTTTT
>BMAW01119992.1:170597-303532 GCA_019974015.1 Nephila pilipes
TTTTCCCCTTCACATTTTCTTGGGGTTCGGTCAGCTGTTGTCCATGCTTCTTTTGAAAAATACTTTTGTATAATTTGTTTTGATCGTAAGAAGGATTTACTTGCATAAAAACAACAAACGCATTTATTACAGTTACATCGATAATACCTTGGAATAAAGACCCCTTGGAATAAATACCTTGGAAACTAGGAGACGCACAAGACGTCTCCTAGTTTCCTCTTTACATGCATACGCCACAGCTATCTAACCGATAGAATCAATTCCATTTCGGGCTCATTTTTATAATATAAAATTAGATAATGTTTCTACCCTTTCTCATTTGAAGCTTTGGCCTCGTGATTCCTAGTTGAAAGGTAAATTACTGATTTACAAGTTTTCGGCAAATAAGAGTCCTATCCAGTTGAAAACTAAATAATGAAGAAAATATGTTTCTATCACGTGATTATTTGAATGCAGACCCATCCAAAAACACCAAATTTATATTTGCATGCATTTCTATGCAAATAAGTTATTTGAGTCAATTAAACCGAATCAAGTAAAATATCAACTGTTTTTTTTTAAAAGAAAAAGAAACAGTTTTACAAGTCTGAAAAAGTTTTAAATTAATCTATTTCAGGAATACATAAATAATATGAGGCCACAATTAAAACCCATGGGAACTGTCACGAAATAAATTACAGAAATGGAGTGATTAGACCCATCCATGGTAGAAATAATACGAACGGTGTTTTTCTAATGGGAAGTTGGATATTTTGATTCAGATTTGAACTCCTATACAGCGTGTACCAACACCAGAGTTACAAGGAAGGTTAGGATACGATTCTAAATGATGGGTCAGAAATGCTTCCCAGACGCGGCAGATGGCATTACTGAGTGTTCTTGCAGGAACTCTTCATTTCACCCGCTGACATAGCGGTAGTAGAATGTCTGATTATGCAAACGCGAAACAAACGAATATGCATCTGGTGTACGAATCTATGGAATGCAATGTGCGAGCCTCACAGCGTTTGTACGTGCAACAATATTTGATGAGGTGTACTCACAGTCATTAACTCTTTGGACACCTGCCTATTGTAGCTGTAACGATCGTAACCACTAAGACTCCAAAAGTGGATCAGACGTGGTAGTCCGAAGCATTGCCCTCCTCAATCACCGAACTTATCCTGCCTTAACTTTTTCTTTTGGAGGCATATCAAGTCAGTGGTGTAGACACTGGTTATATATATATATATATATACCACCAGGGTTCGCGAAAATAATATTGCAAAGGCGGAGTTTTAACCCTCCTTTGCACGATGATGGAAATTTCTATCATAACATTTAGTGAACAAAAAAATTATACTCAAAACAGATGTGCTGTAAATTGACTGTTGCTAGCAACTTTTTTCACAACTATCGCGTAATAAGGAACGTAGCTGTCAAAAAAAAAATCAATTGTTACAATAATTATAGTGGGTTTGAGCTTGTCATTTCGTTACTTGTAGTGGTTGGAAGAAACGTGCGATTTCTTGAATATTTTTAAAACTAATTTGAGATTATTTTTTTTTTTTGCTAATAAATGCGATAATGATACAAAGATATATATATATATATATTGAACAGAGTTTAACTTGTAAACTTGCATGATGATGGATATTCCACCATACTGTTTTTTTTAGTTATTTTATGTTATATACACAAGGATTTTTTTTAACCTTTTTCCTTTAATCTAGAGCATGATTTATATCATCCTGATTTATTTCACACACACACAAAATAAAAAATTTTGTAAAGAAGGGTTAAACAGCAATCATATAAGAATAATAAAGTAATTAATTTATATGTATATATTTACTGCGCTGTTAATAGTTCGGAAATGATAATGTGAAAAAGTAAAATAAATAAAAGTGTTTTTTAATAAGGTAAAAACTGAGAAACACTGCATCGCACCACGAGCACTGCGCGGCGTACTCTGCCGAAAAGGAAGATGAGACAGGATGTCTCCTACAAGGGTTTTTCAAGACCTTACAGTCTGTCCATCAAATAACGCCTGTTGCTTATTGAATAGTAAAGCATAAGAAGAGTAAGATCAGTTTCCTGAGGTAAATATTTTTCTCAAACAAATAAACACGATAATAGACGTTGGTACAGACGTTTGTCAGCCTTATGCTATTTGGCTCACGATTAATAGTATACCAAGGTAACTTCCTCTTGTGAATAACTTTAAATAATTTTTATACTATAATTTTATTACGGATCGACGGTTAAAAACGAGTCATTTAGTTGATTCTGATAAAATGCTAGACTAGCAGTCATTTGTTTGACTTTGTCACCTGATTTCGAAGCAACACAGAGGGATGATATTGATAAATGCAATGAGCTATCATTTCACTTGACTAAAAACAAAGAAAAGAACTGGTGAACAAAATAGAAGAAAAAGAAGAAAGCGAAAATGTGAGGCAGTTGTTCACAATTGTGTTTTTATTTTACTAGGGAAGAATCAAAAACTAAACTGCTTTGTGTTTGCTGCAAAGTGCTTGCCGACAGCAGTTTAAAATCATCACTTCATCGTAGACATCTTAAAACAAAACAACTAATACACAAGGATAAACCTGTCGAGTATTTTAATTGAACATTAGAAGATAATAGAAAATGCAGTGTCTCTTTTTATTAAAACGTTTTTATGTATTTCACTTTGTGTGTATGTGTCATCAAATTTTCGATCGTTAACTTAACCAACTTCCCATCAAGCTAGAGCTCTGAAACTTTGGGAATCGTTCTTACTCGCCAAACAATGAAATATTTAGACATTTGCGACAAGTTTTAACTAATATTTTCTTCAATAATGCAGTTTAGCCCAACCATTTGGCACGATTTCAAAAATCGGCACCAAACTTGGCGATTTTTTTTGGCTGAAGTCCGTAAAACGGAACAAGGTAGCCACATTTGACAAAATACTGCCAATTATTCTTGTCGCCAAGGGTGGTTGGGTTAAACTGCATTCCAACCATTTAATTTACCGGATGAATTAATTAATTTTAGTTAATTTTAACGTTTTTATGTATTTCACTTGGTGTGTGTCTGTCTCTGTGTGTATCAGTGAGTCATCAAATTTTCTATCATTAATTTAACCAACTTTCCATCAAGCTAGAGCTCTGAAATTTTGGAAACCATTCTTACTTGCCTAACAATGCAGTATTTAGATATTTGCGACCAGTTTTAACTAATATTTCTATTATTTTCTTTAATAAACTTTGCCACCATATAAAAACGTTGTTTTTAAAAATGTTGGTTTTTATCTCGAATTATTTTCCTATCAGTTTCAGAAAAAGATAGTAAAAGAGCCATTGGGGCATCATTTCGAAAAAGTTATAGAATTTCAAGATCAGGACAAACGAATACAATGAGAAGATTCAATTAGACCATGTACAAAAGATATCGCAATGTATATATTTGGAGGAAAGGTAGCAAAGATATTTCATCTAGTTCCTTTATACAACAATAAAGTGCAGAGTTCAATTAATTATTTGGCAAATAATGTGGAGAGTGAACTTTTAAAGAGAATGAAATAGAATTAGTATGCTATCCAGCTTGATGAGCCAACCGATGTAGCAAATTTTACAGTATTGCCTGTTTACGTTAGATATATTTTTAAGAATTCTATTCAAGAAGTTGTTCTATTTTCAAAACCTTTGAAAACTTGTACAATTGGAGAAGCAATTTCCGATCTAGTCAATGGTTATTTTGAAGAAAAAAATGGAATAATCTAGTCTTATTGTGTTGGTGGTGTGGGCGTATACTTAGATGGTACGAAACCAATAACAGGAATGTATTCTATTCTTTTGGCGCAGGTAAAGAAGATCAATTAGAAAATTAAATGGACTTATGTTGTGGTCATAGACAAGCATCTAGTATATAAGCATATTCCTGCAGAGTTATCTATTACTTTATATATATATAAGTGATGCTATAAATTTTATAAAATTACGTACTACAAACTGCCGTATATTCCATGCGCTTTATGGAGACTTTGAAAGCTTTCATGAAACTTTGAAAACTTTCATGTATCTTTACTCTTCACATAAATGTTAGGTGGCTTTCCCTAGGCAAAATTTGACGTTCTTGCTTTAATTGAAGCCTGAAGTTCAAGCATTTTTATTGATCGTCCATTTCATTCGTCCTCTTGTATAATCGATTTACTTTGGCTTCAAAAGCTTACTTATCTGGCATCTTTTGTAGATTATATGAATAATATCAGTCATTACAAGGCACAGATGTCACCATTTGCAGTGTGCATGATAAAATTGAAACCAAGCTAAAAAAAATCAACTTTTGGATCCAATGTCTGCGGATGAATAAGTGCGAAAGTTTTGGTTCTTTCAGCAAATTCAATTAAACTTGATAAAAAAATATTGAAGGAATATATGTGAAGATCTAAAAACAGCCTTCAATTAACTTTCGATGACATTTTCCTAATAAATGCAGTATATCCTTATCAAATCACTAGATTCATAATCCTTTTCAAGGAGATATAGAAACCTCCCTAAATTCACTGGAAAAAGAAAAATTCAATGCGATATCTTGTGAACAGTTCTCTAAAAGCTATTTTGAAATATCGCTATATTTAATTGTTAAAGTGGTGAGGAAGAAAAGGAGAGGGTGGTGCCAGCTCAGTTATCATCCTCATCAATTGGCAGAGGTTCCAAATTACGAGGTCCGTCGCCAATAGCCCTCGTGTTGCTTCTAGTGCGACATTAATAAAATCAAAATACTCTTTAATTGACTTCTGTCTCAGTGTACAAATGAATATACTGTTTTGTTCGAAAACGTTATTAAATTTTCATTGCCTTTTGCATAACATTCGAGATAAGGTTTTTCACACAACATATACTTACCTTAAAAATAAATACAGAAAACTATTAAATCCAGAACATGATCTAAGATTGAAACTGTCAGATATTGAACTAAAATTTGAATTTCTTTGTTGTATCAGACTGCCACAAATATGGCATTAAGAATTTTTTTTCAACCATATGATTTGTTGAATTATTTTTGGTTTCTTGTTATGAACTATTGTACAACACGGACAATAAGGGCTCTAAGAAATTTTATTGTCTTCTTACCTGTTACTTACACAAAGGGTTCACCAATTTCTTCAGGATCTCAGAAGGGGTTCGCAAGAAGAAAAAGGTTGGGAACCTTTGTTGTAGAACATCCCCTAATGACAACATTGCAATAGCTTCTGGGTAAATCCGAGAAACGTCCGGAGTCTTCGAGAATATCCGGATTTCCTTGCGATGTCTTCACCGTACCTACCGGATGACAATTGGAACACCTCCTTTAACCTGTATATAGTTTGACCCTGCTACTTCTGTTGATGCTTATTGAATTAAAAAAAACATAGATTTACGAATGTGGTGTCCCTTTCTATCCTGTTTTCTGGTGCATAACCGCAAGCACATGCCATTTCCGACCAGCTGTGCTATGCGATTCCAAGTCGTGTAAATGACCCCTCCTAGAAGTTTGTTACTCTGGTATTGGGACCCCTGTATAAGATGTAGGATTTCTGCGACAATTGGTTGAATTTTATTCCCAAGCAAGTAAAAATATGCGCGAGATTTGATTTTAAGTAAACACTTTTTAGATTTTGTAACTTATTTTTCTCGTTAACTTTAAATTTTTTAATTTATTGGTACTTATCCTCCCGAAAAAAAACTTCACTTTTTTAAAAAACTATTTTTGCTTTATACTTCACAATGTCTGTAGCTTGTTGAATATTATTGTTCCCCGCATAGAAGAGCTACTCTCTTAAGATATAATTTATATATTTATTAAAAAAGTTATTGATTTTTTTACATCTATTTCAAGGTTATTCAAGTCACTCGTTTTTGAGAGATCGTTCTTTTGTAACAATAAACGAACGCAAATACTAAATGAACGGTTATACTAAATTGTACAGCAAAAAACATGTTGAAGGAAAATTATTTTTTCTTTTTTTATACAAAATCTATTACCTCCAAAGTAGGTAGGTCCTTTGCAATTCTGTTGCTTTTGTAGCTGCTGAAATGCTTCGTCAAAGCAATACATAAACTTCGATCATTTCATGACATTAAAAGATTTGATTGTCACCATCGTTTTTCTCTTTTCTGTAGTAGTTTTTTTTTTTTCATTCTTTCTCTCTCTCGCTCTCTCTTTTTTTTTTTTTTTTTTTGCAACTGCAGCTAAAACTTAATCTTTGATTTTTGACTAGATATCGCCCCTCTCCCTCTTTTAACGAAATTCTCAGTTTTCATAGCCATCTGCTGAAGCAAACAGTTTGAACATTTTTTTTTTCTTTTATATTATTAATAGATATAATGCTATTATACTTCTCTTGATTATCATAATATGCAAATTTCTCTATGTAATATCAGAAATATTTTTTTTTTATCGCTCGTTCTTGCTCATTCAATTTTAAAAATATTCCCTGTGAAAAAGGCTATCTGAAATGAACAAGACAAAAAAATTACATCAAAAATTTGATTTAAACATGTATTCACAATTCTTTCAATTTTACTCATTACTTGTGATTATTAAAACTTGTTACTAATATCTCAAAAATGTCTAATTTAAAAAATTTGAGGCTTACTTAATTGATTGAGTTTTGCTGGATATGTATCTTTTGCAAATCCTAATTTTATCCAATAACATTTAACCCTTTGCAAGAGAAAATAATTCGAGATAAAAACCAACGTTTTTAAAAACAACGTTTTTATACGGTGGCAAAGTTTATTAAAAAATAATTATAGAAATATTAGTTAAAACTTGTCGCAAATGTCTAAATATTGTATTGTTAGGCGAGTAAGAACGATTCCCAAAGTTTCACAGCTCTAGCTTGATGGGAAGTTGGTTAAATTAACGATCGAAAATTTGATGACACACACACGCACCAAGTGAAATACATAATAATTTTTAACTTTAAAATTTACTTAAAAAGAGACATTTGTGAGCGTATTAAAAAATTCATAATATTCACAAAATCAAAACATGCATTTGAAAGTTTGTAAGTCATTCTTTTTAAATAAAAAATGGTAACTAGAATTCAGAAAAAATTATTGTGATAAGACACGGCGCCAAATATTGGAATCTTTCTTTCTTGCGAATGATTACTGACTGAAAGTCAGCAACCCTGACTATCTCCCCTTTGTGAGTTTTACGATACCTCATGTGGCATATGGGGAGTTCCCGGTGTTCCCAGAGGGTTAGAGAAATTTTTTCCTCAATCCTAAAAGCGCCGAGGGGAAAGAATATTTTGACTTATCAAAATTATTGAAATATTAGTTGAAACTTGTCGCAAATGTCTAAATCTCACACATACCAACTGAAATTCAGAAAAACGTTGTAATAAAAAACCCTTCAACACAACCTTGTCAAAAAGATCTCTGTGTCACTAGAGATCTCCCATGTACAAATTGATACCATCAACTTGCTTTTGCAAAGCCATCTGACTTCAATCGCAGGTACTTTTTGAACCACTTTCGTACATCTCTGCAATGGAAGAGGGGAAACGATTTCTGCTATCAATAATGAGAACGATCATGTACATTTAAATAATACGTACACATTTATGTAGGTAAAGATGAATGCATGACCCGAGATGAGAGAATTCTGGGTGAAACGTATCTACGGTGCAAATAAGATATCAATGTTGATATACATAAGGCTTGAAGAGGAATGCTTCTTCTTTCAATCCGAATGGATTGCTCGAAATTAATTTAACGTGAATGAAATGGTCTTGAAGGTCGAACCTTTAGGTGAGACCTTGATGACCTTTTGACCCATGATTTTGGATGGTCTTCACTAAATTTTCAAACTTTTCCAGAAATACTTTTCTGTCTCTAGTAATGCTTGGATTACTGAATAAGACAGTAGAAAGAGAGGGTGTAGCAGTGTAATTTCTAAGCTCACTGATAGTCTCTAAGGCCTTTCCAATTACGTTTCGGTGTTTCCTTTGAGCGTGGCCATATATTTTCGGAAATTTCACAGATTCAAATTCCAAATGGGTGGCACGGTAGTTGAGCGGTAATGTAACAAGCGATCGAGCTCCAAGTTCTAGCTCCGATTACACTAATCCATAGGATTGAATACTAAAACACTGTCGTATGTTAAATTGAAGTAAGTATTATAAATCATCACGTGGTATTTTTTCAATATCAAAAGTGGAGGATCCAATTTAAATGTCATTCTCGTCGCTTGACAGTAGTTAAAATTTATGAGTTTTGAGCCCACGTGTTGCTCGAGATCAATTTGAAATCAGAATCAACATTACCACAACAGGTATAATATTTCCTTGTTTCGTTTCAGGCATTCGTGAAGAGCGTGGTCACTTCGGTTTGTGGCGCGTGTGTTCGACGAAAAAAGGTGTCGAGACGTGCGTACCACCTGAGAGCACTCAACTTCCCACGCACGGAGCGATCTCAGGAGTCCTCTCCATCTTCCACCTGGTACTCATCGCCTGCTTCTTGGGATTGGCTGTGGTGCGACTCCTGCAAATTGTCCGAAGGGCGCCTGACCTGTACCTAGGCACCAAGAGACTGTGCATAGCCAAGGTGGGAGTGGCACTCACATGCGGTGAGTTTATTTGCGTATTTCGAGCTAACGTTCCTTCACTTCCGAGATGCGAGTTTTTAAAACAGATCCTTCTATTTCAGTGGTACTCTCCATATCGGTGTCCATCTTGGCGAGTGTGGGAGAAGGAACCTTCAAGCACCTCAACGTGTTCAAGGGGTGGGCCTTCTGGATACAGGTAAGAAAAACTTTGAATGCAGGAATTAGGAAAAAAGAGTTAATGTGTTCTCTTCTATCTATAGCCTCCTTTTTAACGAATAGGAAGCACCATCAAAGAGCCCAAAAATTGAGTTCCTTCTTTTAGTCCAGTCATGGGTTTAAGTCGTGATTCCACGAAAGACCAGCGATATAGCAGGGATAATGCGCATCGTAACTGTCGAGGCTCTAAGTTCTACTGATGGCGGTGTGGAAGTTTGGAGAGTGGATTGCCAGCTATGATGTCGTCCTCGTCACTTGACCGTATTTTAAAATTTTGAGATTATCATCAATATCTCTCGTCTTGCTTCTTAGCACGACGATCCATCAATACATGGATGCAAGGGAAACTGTACAGTATATAGATTTTGTTTGGTGCTGCAACATAAGTAAATATTTTGTGCAGAATACCGCGTTTTATTTAGCCAAAATTATTATAAATGGAACAAGATCTTCAGCTCTCTGGAAATTGAAAAAGTGAAATACCAACCAAAGTGTCACACACACCGACCTACTATGATATTGATCATATTTCAAAATGACCGCCGCCAATAGCTCTTACGTTCTTACGAAACTTGAAGTCAAATTAAAAATTAATTACAAGGACAATTCTAATGCAATTGAAATTATCTCATTTTTATGCACCAAAAATTCGCTGTATTTAAAATTTAAAGTTGAGAATCAAAAATATTCATTAAAGTAAGAAGCAACACAACTTTAATTCATTACTCAAAAATCTCCTAGATCGTGATCATCTCTGTAGACATTGTGCTGCTGCTGGTGTGCGCCTTCGAGAACATCCAGTACTGGCAAGTCAGGATGGTGGAACCTTCCCCGCCAGATCCTACTGACCTCTTCCCGGAGACCTTTATAGTGCCAGATTACGAGACCGAGACCCCCGAGAGGGTAGTCTACGTCAGAGACGCGGGAGTGCAGTCCAGGCTAGATGATGAGGTACGATCATTTGAATTCTTAAAATTACTCTCCTTTCGTGCAGTGGCGTATTCTTCATTTTATAAAAAGTTTCTGATATCCTTTTCGGCTGCGGTGTTTCACCGTACTGGAGCCCCCTCCCTCCTGCTTTTGTGGCCAGATGTTAGATAGTTTTCCATCCACTCTTTTTAAGTGGAATATCTAACAGAAATTAAGTCCCGAATTTGCTCTTTCCCAGTCAATGAGAATTCACACTATAGTTCTTAGGTGAACTCGAAGTGCGGACCCTCCCATTGACTTGCCTACTATCTCTGAAGTGAGCTGTTGCCTCCTGATTGGATACCTAAGTTCGACCAGATCTCTTTCTCTCCCCAAGAAAAAAGATCAAGGAGCTGAAATTTCATTTTTTCTTAACTCAAAATTTCCAGATCTTTAAGCAAAATTCAGATTTAAACTTTACTTTTTTCTTTTTAATTTTCGTTCAAATACTGATAAGATCTTATTGCACTGGTTACTACGGAAGAAAAGCAGTGAACTCATGTTTATGTCCTGTCCGGAGGTAAAGGCCCAGGAGGGCTAAGTGCTCCAAATGTCCATCCAACACAATATAGAGGCGTGGCTGAGGAAGAGGGACAATTGTCTCCGGACGCATCATCCAGGTGGTGCCAAATTGATATTACAAAATTTTAGAATGAAAGATTTTCCATTATTGAATGTACTAAAATGTAAATAGAAAACCTTCGTATACGCAATCCATCATTACGAGGATATCTTCTTCCTTTGATTTTTGTCTCTACCTGATTAAGAAACACAAACAGATAACAGATCTATAGTATATCCTACAGACAATAATTTATCCCTTCCACTATCTTAACATGCCTGACTCCTACCAAAAAATATTTTTGACGTTGTTATTATGCTATTTTAAAGTTAAATTTAGTGAAATCGTGGAAATAAAAAGTTGCACACATTAAAGCGCTTTGAAAAATTGAAATATTTTAACTATTTAAATTTTAAAAAAATGAACGTTTTCCTCCTTCCTTTCCTTCTATTTGAAAAACATTTTTTTTTAAAAAAAAAAATTCTTATTGCATTTTAGCAAACAGGAAGGGGCACCGAAAGTTTCAGATATCCTCAGGTGCTAAAATCTCTAGCAACGCCTCTGGTTTCGTATATCTGGAACAAACTAGAGGCGCTCCTATTTGCGAATTTCATTGTATTTAAATATTCAAATTAAAATACATTCGTAGTTTATTACAAGATATATTCATCAATAATCTCTTTTCACGTTCAATCACTCTCTAAAAAGTTTGTTCATCGAACAGAGTAATTCTCGAAGTAAAATCTGTAAAAAGAAAAATTATAAAGACAAAAATATTTAAAAAAATTGTAAGATTTTCGGATTTCGGGTGCAAACCTTTTTTTAGATAAGTACCGAAATCGTGACCCTTAGGTACCTGAATGATCTTTTTTCTCATGGGGGTGTATTGCCTTTGGTAAACACGAGTGACGCTCCCCCGGGAAATCTTTATTTTCCAGTGAACCTTCTCTATTTTCGACCCTACACTTAAACTAATTTTTACCTCTCCTCTCATCTTTCTAACGTCTAGAACACAGTTCTATCTTCTTTTTTTTTTGCAGCATTTGATTCTTAACCATTGAATTCGACTGTCACTTACTTCAGAAGTTGCTTAGAATGATATTATATTAATAGATTAAATTGATGAGAAAAATAAGTACGGGAGTATTCTAAAATGAGAAAGAGTAAATCTGAACTATGCCATAAAATCGTCAATGTTTCCTTATATATTAAATAAACATTCATTTTCAGTAAAAAGTTTGCTGATTTTTGTAGTTGCATGTTACCCTATTACAGGATGCTTATGTAAATCAAAATATGTGGTCCTAACTTTCACATCTAAAGCGAGACGATGTCGGCAGTATAACAGTCAAAACACTCGACCCTAAACGTTGCCAATAAGGCCACAGTTAGTACAGAATCTTCCTTCCGAAATTAAGTGCGTCGAATATTCGATGCAATAAAATTAAAAGATATTTGCTCCAATCCATTGATAATTTTTAAATATATATATATATTACAATGCAGCGTATCTCAGTTCCAGGATTACAAACTTATAGAAGGGGTATGGTAAACCTAGATGGCTCGGGATCTAGATGGTTCGTATAAGTATGTTTGGTCAAATACGACATTTTCATGTGGAAATGTACACATAAAACCAAGAAAGGGGGAAACACCACAAATATGTGGTTTATTACAGGCTGAACATCAACGAAAGTAACGCTGTCTCTCAACTACATACAGATCAAATGTGTTCAAATTGCTATCCACGAGTTGTGGTGCAGGCCTTACACCTTCGGTGCATAGAAACCCGAACATTCTCGAAGATTCAAAGTATGTTCTGGGACATTTTCTGAAGTTACTGCGCTACGTATAACCAGGTTATTGGAACTTCAACAGGGAGTGAGTGACTGTGAGGTTTAATGGTGCAAGAGCCAAGGTAGGCTATGCGCTTCAACAGGGAATGTCACGCACCATTGACTTGATATTCCCTAGAAGTAGTAGTCAAGGCATGATAGGCTCGGCGATTGAGAAACCCAATGCACAGAATCACCATGACCGTTCTCTTGTCGGCCAAATGGGGCGTCTAATTGGTTATGAATGTCACGGCTGTAATCATCAGGTGTCCATAGAATTTGACTGCAAGTACGCCTCATCAAATATTGTCACGCATACAACCTCTGAGGCACGCGCATTTCCTTCCATAGCTCCGTAAGCGAGATGCATATCTACTAGCTCCACGTTCGTATGATCAACCGACATCCAACTACCGCTTAGTTAGTGTGTGAAATGAACAGTCTCTACAAAAATGCTCGGGAATCTCACACACACCTTCTTCCGTGTCTGGCAAAAATTTCCGACCTTGCATTGCAATGTTATTCCGAGTCGTCTAGATCATACGCTACCCCTCATAGAAGTTTGTAACCCTGGTGTGGCAAAGAGCTCTCTAGATGGCGCAAGAGCCTGTAGCGAAAAGCGCACTAGATGGCACTCCTCCATTTTTGTGATTTATGAATCATTTATTTACCACTGAACCACCGCTACAAAGTCAATAGTGGTAGCCTTGTATTAGGATGGCGTTTAATGCTGCAATTAATATTTTGTGAAACAATGTAACATGTGATATATTTAATTTTGAAACTGCATTTAGTATCTAGATTTGTAAAAAGTTGCTCTTTAGTTGAAAGTAAATGTAGTAGTGCAATAAGATGCGCAAAACCTGGTACTAAGACATCCTGTTAATAAGGACAATAGTGAAAAAAAATATACTGGAACATATCAAGATTTTCAGTTTCTTCGCGTCGTGAAATCCCTAAACCGAGCATTTTCAGAAATTACACTTAATAAATCAGGAAAAAATTATGAGTTAAGAAATGCCATATCCAATCTTAAGACGTTAAGAAGCCGATTATTAGTTAATTTTCAATCCACTGATCAAACACACACGAAATTAGATATAAGGAGGGGGGGATATGAGAGTAACTTTTCATTTTATTGAAATGAAATATAATGAGAAGATGTTTCGAAAAGTAAAGTAATGAAAACTCTGATGAGTGCACAAATTTTGCGTACGAATTATATTCCCTGTCTATAGACAGGTGAGAAGAATCGCAACATTTTCGAACGTTATTAGTGATGGAAATAACTATGCGGTTTATCATCGATTGCTTATTAACGTCGTATTTAGAAGTAACACTGGGACTATTGGAGACAAGCTTCATCATTTTGTAACGAGGACGAAACCAGAGCTGGCACCCCATCTCTCAACTTACTGTGCCCTTCAGCTAGTTGAAAGTTCCAGGTCCTAAAAATTCACTGTATATACTGACACCATGTAAGTGTCTCGGAAACATTGGAGAATCTGGATGCTGATAGTCACCCTATGGTTGCTATTATCACAGCTTTCGCTTACAAGCTATACAGAGAGAGTTTTGATCTAACATTTTGATGGATACTTAGCCATGTAGGTATTTTAGGCAATGAACAAGTGGACTCGGCTATAGGATCAGCAACAATCCTCTTCAGCTATTACAAGGCAGCAGGTATCTTATTTTAAAATCTATTCAAACCCACAATAAATTACTTTCGGTGGAGTCAGTCATAGGGACATTGCCTAATGTTCCAGTGAAATGAGCTGGATGTCCGGTTAACTCGCCTTCGCATTGGACTTACTTGTTTAACACAAAATCATCTTTTATTTGGAAAGAGTTTTCCCGAGTGCCTTTTTGTTCATTTGTATTCACTGTTCATTCCATTTTTATAGAATGCCCAACGTTTCATTTTCCATCTTTACACATTTTTAATTCATTAGCGTTAAAGTTGTCCAACTTTTTGGAAGAAAATCCCCCCCCCTTTTTTTTTTGAAAGAAGAATTAGCTTTTTGTACCAAGTTTAAAATTTTAATCCTTTCTTACTTTTTTTTTTCCTTCTTTTCTTTAATCATTGCCTTTTATCTCTGCTTGGATAATATTGTGTTTTCAACTAAAAAATAGTATTTTAAACAAAAATTTAGCGCAGTAAAGTTTAATTTGGCTCTTGCGCCATAAAACCCAACAGTCACTCACCTACTCTTTCATTGTGCTCCCCATGAGAACCAGGGCGGACGTCTCGGAGCCATGTAAGGCCACATACAAAAAACGCATCTTATTTTCATTGGACTCGAACTAAACTTGGTAAACATGTAGGGGATATCTTTAGGACAAGGGCTACCAGTGGATATTTTCGTTAAAGTTTCGTCATCGTGCTCCCCACACGAACCGGGGTGTACGACTCGGAGCATTGGAGTGCCCCACACAAAAACCACCCTTCTATTCACTGGAGACAGCCCAAATTCGTAAACATGTGGAGGTCGGTCAGGGGTACTTTCGTGAAGGGTACACGACTATATTCGCGATAGGAACTGGGACATACATCTCGGAACCGTGCAGCATTAAACACGAACAAAGAAAAAGCCCTATAACAAATCGACAAAGACCAAACTTCATAGATACGTAGGGGATGACAAGAGGGTACTTTCATGAAAGTTTCGTTGTCGTGCTCTTGATACGAGCCGGAGCGTACCTCTCAGGGTGTTCCCCACAAAAACCACCCTTTGTTTCGTCGGAGATGACCCAAACTTCGTAGACACGAGGAGGGTGGCGCGGGGGCTACTTTCGTGTTTGTGTTCCCCGTGAATGCCAAGTGGTCATGCCCACGGAATTATGACCGCAAATAATTGACCTGATAATGAATTAATCAGGCTATTATAATGTAGTTATTATTCCGTTGCTAACAGTTTATTTAGCTCCAATAAGAAATTGTTCAAGTTTTATTCAACGTTCCTTTAACTTTTTTGAAAGCTTTACTTTCTTCTTTCTTAAAGAAAAAAAAAAAAAAGATCACAAAAGGAAACAGAGAAACAAAATCACGCATGCAATGTTGCGTAAAACCAGTATGTATATAATTTATGTTTAATATTAGTAAAACTAATATTTTAGTTGTCATTTGCTACCAAATCAAAATTTGATTGCTGCCGCGTCGAGTTGTCACCGTCGGTGAGACGTGGATTCATCATTATGCACCGGAAATCAAGCAAAAATAAAGCCATTGAGTTTCTGAAAAGGCGACGAGATAGTCTCATCGGCTGGAAAAGTTATGACGAACTTCAGAGTTGCAAAAGGCGTCATGATCACCAATACGAGTAACTGAGACACAGACTAGTGAGTCCTGATGGTTATTAAAATTTAACATCTTTGATGCTACTATCACCGTATCTTGGAATTACTAAGAATTTATTGAACGAACTATTATTTATTCTATTTTCATTAAAGAAAACGATATGCTTATTCTTATTATTTTACTCATTTTTCTGAGTACAACTATTTTTAAAGTAATAGCTTAGATTGAGATACTTTGTGTAAAAAAACGTCTGCCGCCTTTCATTTGGCTAATGTATCTGTAAAAAATATAGAGTTTAGATCGGATTATTAGTGTACATCATTATTTATCATCCAATTTTTGAAAATATGTATTCATCAAAGACAGACTTTATTCTATTTCTAACACGTTTAGAATTAATAAATTAAGTTGCAAACTTGGAATGGAATACTGATGTTACTTTATATTTCGTCGTGTGATAGGCGAATATCGATCAATCCTTTATAATACGATTTCGTCTTATATATAGATAATTTTTCAAGTGTTTATAAAAGTCATTTTTTGGTTACAAAAATTGTATAGGGACTTTTGTTTGGGGTTCGTATTTATTCATATGAATTTCGAAAACGTTATTTTGAAAGCAGAGAAATAAATTAATTTCATTAAAAGCTTTAAAACTTGGTGTAAATTGTCTAGTAAAGAGGGTTAAATTGTTGATAAATGAATAGTGTGTCGCAATCTAAGTGATCAATATACAGTTTATATATAAGTATCAGTTTATTCACTGGGGCACATAACAGGACAAAGAAAATTTAAGTTCTGTCTTTCAGTTAAACTGCTTTTACATTAATTTTCAAAATTAAAAAAAAGTTAATACATTTTATTTCTTACCATGAAAAATATGGCGCATGAATTTTTTTACATTCTTTACAGATTTCAAGTTACGATGGTCTTCCAGAGAAGAATCATCGGGAAGAACCTAGAGGAAGGATGTTACGAGACAGTCCTCATCCAAAAAGAAGTGCTGCTCATCACATATAACGAGAGATCCCCGTTCTTCCACGTCACAAAAATATCTCGAACATCCACAACTCAATTAATCGTTTCAATGCTTCCAGTTTTATAACGCAGGTGGGACATATTAGAGACCACAAAATTAAAACTCAATTATTGTGATGGCACTGCAATAAATGAACATATCACGGTGCCAGTTTGGTACAGTCGTAAGCAGTAGCGTAGCTGGAGAGGAGGGGGGTATCTGTTCACGGCCGCAACAGCCATTGGTAAGGATGGGAGTTTTTGTTCTTTTGGATAAACTGTTCAGTTCATTTTTAAACAAATGTTCTTTGAAGCATTTGCTCATTAGATTCCTCGAACAAAACCTAAAAGGTATTCTAATGAATGTAACGCCTTATAATTACCACATATGATTACTTTAACCCTCCAAGCATTTTACGTTTTTGTGTAAAGCTATTCTTAAAATGATCTATTTAAGCACAGCCACCAGACACGAAAATATTTCTCCTTTTCTTAAAAAACATCTTCAAAAAAGTAGAATTCTCCTATTCTCTCCTCATATTGAGACATAGTTGGTTGACAGCAACCCTAAAGAGAGAACATTTTTATTACCGAGTTCGGTGTCTTTGTCTGTAAGTGGAAACTAGGCAATGGCTCGTTCTCAGCAGCAGCGTGGACTTGGGCGAATCTTGTATGAAGGAGTGGGATCCCTAATTAGCTGTAAAATTTCTTATCAACGTTCATTGTGTCTCCGCAACACTTCCCAATTATCTCTCAAGATGTTAAACCTTTAAAGGGCGAAAGGGATTTGAAAAATACGTTCAAAACGAACTTCAAAACTTCGCATGAAGAAGAGAAAATGTTTGATCCCTTTTCGGCGAATTCACGGCCATACGGCATTATACATTGGTCGCGTTTTGGTGCATGGGATTATATGTGCATAACCTTTTCGCAGCATAAGTTTTTTTTTCATACTTAAAATAATAAAAAATAATAATAAATTGAAGTAATATTAGTAAAAAGACATTTGAAATATGTTTTATAGCATATATTTTGTGAACTATATATATAGGCAAAAATATTTAATATTTTTATCTAAAAAAATTAAGAAATCCGCTTTTATATGCAATGCATTAGATATTATACTCTGGCTAAAACACATAATATATAATATATAGCACCCAACTCTTTTTTTACACGATTTTGAAATAACACGGTTCATCAAAATATTTTTTACACGAATTTTTTGTTCTAGTACGAATCTCTCTCCCCCCCCCCGCCCCCATTTTTTTTAAATCCTAATTTTGACAGTGTAAGCAGAAGACGAACTGTTTATGCCCACACACTTCTCAGTGATACATGTGACGTTTAAATATATTTTAGACGCAGTGGAAATAAAAAATTTGACTGTTGAACATGGAGAAAGTTTACGGTTATGCACTGTATTACACATGCTTCTTTTGCCATCAAATAGTTGCGCCAATCGACCTCAAATGCTTGTTGGAAAAATATTTGCCAGCATGCGACAAAAGTGGAAGTTTTGAGATACAAAAATCAGATGTGTGTTCTGAAATTATAACTTTATCAAATGCAATTTGTGGCGAAGGTTTTAACAACATGCAAATGACTGACATCGAAGAATTGATTCTAGAAAGCCCTTTCTTTGGATGATTTGGTCGAATTTATGACAGTTTTTGATAATAAAGAAGTCAAAGATGTTCAGCTATTAATAGCTGATTTAATTCGCGAGGGCTTGAAATTAGTTATAAGTATGGAACATTTTCTTGCTCATGATCCTGACATAAAGAGTGCATTAAAATTTCAACGTAATCTTAAGTTTTGTGTCGCAGATTATCAAGAATTATCTAAGCAACTTGAGAAAACAAAAACAAAAAAACACTAATAACACACTTTGAAACAACAAAAACAAAAAAAAAAACATAGGCCTTTAATAACGAACGAAATTCTTCATCTGAATCAAAGCCGATAGTTGTACTAGACATATCTGACACATCTACTGATGATAAAATTTTTGATCCAATTCGTAATAAACGTGCACGCTTGTTATCAAGTAGTGATGAATAGTTGTTAGTTAGTAGTTTAATTTCTAATTTCAACTTGAATTTTTATATGTTGTACGTACCTAAAGATTGAATTTTCTCTGTACACCAATTTTAATTTTTTTGTAATCAAAATGAATAGTTTTATAAATTTGTTATATGGATTTCATTATTACTTTTTTTTGCACGGTTTTTTGGTAAAATATTTAGAGTTTTTTCATCTTACACGATTTTTTAAAGTTGTGGAACATATCCCCAAATATACTATACGTCGCATGTATTTTTACACGATTTTTTTTTTTTTTTTTGCATGGTTTTCTGAGGAACGTATCTACCGTGTAAAAAAAAAGAGTTGTGTGTGTGTGTGTATATATATATATATATAAATAAACCTGCTCTAGAGAAACATTTTCAAATTAATTTTTTGAAATATATGTTAGACTATCAAAATTATTGAGTAAATAAATGCGCATAAGAATTTTTTTTTTTTTATCTTTATTATTATTCACATCATATAAATGCTTTTCCATTTTCTAATTAATACTTAATAAACGTGTGAGCAATTTAGAATGTTTAAGTTTAAAAATGAGATAAATTAGATTGCAAATAAAAAAAAATATAATTAAATTTAAAACAATTCAGTTTTTGATTCCATTTGAGTATGAATTGAATTAGAAGACCAACCTTGATAGGTCTTCCAGTAGTTTTACTAAAGCAGGTTGAAGAACGTTCAAGATCAGCGTACACAATATTGAACTGGAATGGGTCGCTCCGACTGGTAGGTCTTTGTTTTGTAAGTGAGGTAAAAGAGAGAGCTTGGGCTTCTCTCGTGTAATATAACCTTCTGTAATTCGTCGTGTTATTGAAGGTTATCCACCTGGGAAGGCAAACGGAAAAACGATTCTGAATAATACGGGACAACAAAGAACAGATTTCTAACGGATAACTGACTCGGGTGTTCTTGCTTTTTAGATACCTGTTTTTCCGATTCCCAATTCTACTCAGGGAGCACCAAAATGATGTTGAGAAATTTTAGAATGAAATGAAATGTTTTCAATTCTTAAATCCACTAAAAAGTTTTTGAAAAAACATTCGCATACTTAATCATCTCATCCGTATGCAGATATCTTTTTTATATGATTTTTGTCTTTCTCTAATCTTACCCGAAATTAACCACAAGAAAGATTATCAGCCTTGGCTTTGCTAGATGGTGTGTGCAACGAGTTGTTAACCCACATCATATAAAATTTTGATGAAGTAATAGATAAATATGCAGCAGCAAAGTTTAGGAAAATTTCTTTTTGAAGTTAAAAATTTCATTTAAAGCATTATATTTCAAATTATTATTTTTTTACTGAGTACGAACTCCATTTTTTGGTTTCTATATTATTATATCTAATGCAATGTTATATTTGAATGTTTTAGAATAATTAATTTTCGAAAAACTATTATGCTCATAATTATTTCGCTTCGTACTATCTTTATAAATTTAGCAAAGCCTTAAAAATATAAGCACGAAAATGTTTTTGAAAATAAATATCTATTTAAAAAAATATGAATTTTTATTAAAATATTATTTTAAATAAATTTTCAGAAATTTATTTTCCCTTTCCTTTTTGCAAACAGGAAGGGAACAAAATCTTCAGTTGTCATTTGGCACTGAAAATCCTAGCTACGCCTTTGGTCGTCAAAGGAAAGAGACCTTTGGTAACTTTCGCAAATCTCATCGCAGCTGGACCAAATTGGAAGCGATTCTAATTGCTCAAAGGGAACTAAAGGATGTTATTGGGTTAACTTAATGTAGTTAATTAACTTCTAAGAAAAGAATCTTCTCATTACTTAGGTCGAATTTTTTTTTTCGCGCATTTGGTTTCCGATTTTACAATTAGCCAAATTTCAAATTTCGTAAAATTTTTCGAATTATGCTAGTTTAAAATACGATTCACCACCAAATGTTAAATGAGTGTCTCAAATATTTGATAATTAAAAGTTTTCTACACATTAATTTTAGAAGCTTTTTCAACCAAATAATAAGTTACACACACAAAAACAAAAAATTGGAGGGGGTTATATTATTGTGAAAAATATGAATTTAAGACGATAGCAAATAAAAAAAAGAATTGTAATACATCAAAATTTTTTAGATATTTGAATTTCTAATGTAGCAAAGCCTTTAAATCACTAATTTCTTGCAATTGGTCTCTCTGTTGTTTCAGGAAATATTCAATTTCGAAATCAGGATCGGACATCGCCGAGTTTTAAAGGGTTGTGTACTGGTGTATAAAATTATCAGTTCACTCATTACAATGTTAAGAAATGGGATAAATAGGAATTGTTTCTGCCACACTGAGTAAATGGGCCCTGACACTTTTTCTCATATTTATCAGGAACTAATGATTAGATTCAAATGAAATTTGGAACATAAACTATTATAATCGTTTTGTACCTAATTCCGCCAACCTTAAAAAAAAAAAAAAAAAAAAAAACTCTACCTAAAAGAATAAAAATTATTTTTAAGAAGTTCATTAATGAATCCATAAACATCATTATTTAATTCCTTTTGAGCATTTATACCAATTTTGTCTGGCTGCAAGAAGTTTTGAAAATACTAAGGGTGTCCTTTTTTTTGGTGACTGTACCTGTTTTGACTATTCAAATCCTATTCAAACCAATATCATTGGCCCATTTTCCACCCAAAATATGACAAGATGAGTGTCAAATATAGTAAAAAATACTTTGAAAACCAGGCAACAAAAATGACTGTTCCATAATTATTTTAAACATGTGCTTAGATTGGATCCAATTTCGATGATTTTGGAAATTCCTGTTTTAATATTAATCAAATCAAATATTAAGTTTAAAAAAATAAGATTGCCTTTACTATTTTTTAAGTAGAAAGACCTGAATTTGTAAAAAAAAAAAAAAAATACAGATAGTAAATACTCTGAAACATCAACGATACAAATTCTGACTTCATTCATAAAAAGTAGCACTATGTAATTTTCTGTTTGAATTATTTTATCTGATAACCAGTTAGTTTAATATTTCATCTCCTAGTGATAAATATGGATTCCTAACTTTACAAATTAAAATGAAAATACTGTGAATACAAAGAATGTTTCTAAATTTCAAAAACACAATGCAAACTTGCATGATAATTGAGAAATTGTTTTTAAAAATGTGCTCTAAGTTTGGGTCCTGTTATGTTTCAGTATTACATAAAAATATGTAAAGGACATTATTCTTGCAGCAAATTGTTGTTACATATGGGAAAAGCAATTGTTTTAAATTTTATTTATTATTCTGTATCAAAACAAATTTTCTAAAACCTAAAATAAAATGTGTCTGCAAAAATTGTGAGGGAAATCGGGAAGAAAAACGTGAAGGGTATCATTGCTTTCTTTTGTACAAAGAACTACCTCTGTGCATCTATGGACAAATGTTTAACTACTAATATATTACACTCAATTTTACAAAAGTAGTATTGTCGATAAATATCAAGTCAGTTTTTAAGAAATAAAACATGTAGTATCAACTTTTATTAATCTTGTTAATCAAATAAAATTTATTAATCATGAGCACATTTGTCTCTTCTCATGAAATGTATATATGTTTTAAAGTATCTTGAAGTCATATATGTAAAAAGTAAAGCTTTTGTTTCTCTAGTATGATTTGCATATTTCTGTTTCCTTAAAATATACAAAAATAATTCACATGTCACTGAATGAGTGCTATATACATATTTTTGCATTCTATTACTTAAAAAAAAGGTACACAAACAATAGTTTTCCTAATATATGAAATTCCATTTGCTGTAACAAAAAATATGTATTAAAATTACAACATCAATCTTAGAAGATGTGATGCAGAAGAATATATAAATAAAAAATGGTAAGAAAATTAAATAAAACCCAAGAAGAAAAAAATTGAGTATACAAAAAAACATTCTTTTTTCCATTTTACTGAATATTGTCGCCGATCAAAAACAATGAGAAATGCATTTCATTCTTTCCAATATTTACATGCTGTAATTCAAATACATCTTTCCTCACTAGATCCAAGTATAGAATACACCATCATATGGTACATTCTAGATCTTAGAATGTGGCTAAGATGCATAAAAAAAACATTTCTATACAAAATGGCACATCCTCCAACAAGAAATAAATTTTAGAAAATGATGAAAAATGAGCTCATAAAAATCTTTTTCCGTTGATAAAACACATTTAAAAAATCTTAATAGACAGTTAATGCACAATTAAACACAAAAGCACACAAGGCGATAACTTTTTAACTATAAAGGATAGGCAATTGTGCAAAACCTCCCAAAGATGATTACTGCACATGTATATAAATGCACTTTAAAACAAATAACTGCATTAATCACTGATTTTTATTAAAGAAGCATTCCTTACATATTTTCTCTTATTTCACAACCATAACTGGTTCTTATATAAATGGATTTTTCTACTTGTTGCATAATGTATCTCATACACATTACAAAAATGAGCTTTGTATCATTTTAGAATTAGTCTCCCATTTTATCAATAAAAATAACTGCACAAATTCCCTGGAGCAATAATTCTTTTTAAAAAATATAAGCATTTAAACTTGAAAAGAGATCAATATTATAGGTTAAAAAATTTTAAAAAGTAATAAAACCCTAGATCATATTTACAAAACACATTTAAAAATATTTATTTCAAAATAAATATTAATGATATTGATGTTTTCAATTTCCTGAAAAACGAAAATATATGAAAAAATTTAACAATTATAATTTTCAGAAACAAATAATGAACTATTATTAAATATAATTAATTAATGAAAAATATCTTCTTAATTTACTTCTAAGAAATAATAACCTTTAATTAATAAAATATCGTACCCACCAATCATTAATCCCTTTTCCTAAAAAACAGTAGAGATATTTTCATTTAATCACATTTGTCTATTTTTCCAATATACATGCAGGCGCCCCCCCCCCCAAAAAAAAAAATCCATTGTAATATTACTTATTTATGTAACAATAAACCTTTTTAAAATTTAGAAAGTTTAAATGTGTAGATTTCAATGCAGTCAAACTGTTCACTTTGAAAAAACTCCACATCTATTTATTGGCAGTTAAAAGTGGTTGAAGATTTGAAACCAAACAATGAAACTGGTTGATAGATATTTTAAAGCACTTTTTATTGTTAAAAATTACACATTAAAACAGACAAGCTGCAAATTATTCAGCTTCGTAAAAATGACAACTGTAAAATGTACGATTAATTGCTTCATATAATACAATGATGATTTGGAGAAATTACTCAATAAAGCTAACTGTAAATTTAAAAACAAATGGTTATATATTGGAATAAACCAACAAATTACAGCTAAAATTTGTCAGCTTTAAAAATAATAAATAAGACAAAAAAGTGGAGGCAACATTTGCAACTGAAATAAGATGCAGCCAAAATTCATAAGTGATTACACAAAAGTACAAAATAAAAAAAAAAAAAAAAAGTGGAATGACAATACTCAAGTGTCCAATTTATTAATACACATCCAAGGGGCTTGATATATCTTTGTCCATATAAATGTTTGGTGCTTGATGGAGATGGAAAAAACATGCAGCAGTTCACAAGAGAAAGCGCCAAAAACATTTAAGCACAACCAATATTGCCCAACAAGCCCGGCACGAAATCACGGATTTCGTAAAATAAGTATGTGTCACATTCAACAATGATAGGCGTGAGTTTTGACCCCGATTGCATTTTAAAAACACAGTGTTGATCAATAGACTTTTTTAAAAAATAGCCTTCAGTCCGGAAATGCATAAAATCTGCTTTAAAGCCCTTGGGCTGTCCCACGTGAAACGAAAGGTCAACAACACGAAACGACTTAAGTACAAAAAGAGTCCGAAGTAGGTCCCATGCATAGGAATGCCTTTCTGGCTGCCCAAGGGGCAGCAATGTGTTGAGGAAGAGAGCACGCCCACCGACCAAATTCAGTCTTTGGACCGGGAGAGATGGGCGAGGCACTGGGCAATGGCTTTGGCAGACTCAACAGGGGACATGGCGAGGTAGGCTAACTCCGGTTCAAATCTCCTAGTGTACCTAGAGCAGGAAAGGAATATAAAATTTATTTCTTACATTACATAGATATCAGAGAATCAAGCTTAGTATGGTTTGAATGAATAGGTTAACTTACAGCTATACTTATAGTACTGGTGATGAAACATGATCATGTGGTGAAGGCAGTGTATGAACTGCATTTTTCTTCCATATCACAAGATTCTCATGATCACTAAATTCATCATACAGCAGCCCCCATTATTCTATATAATGATCTTAAATGGAATTGACCCTGAAACTTGCAACTCTGTCACTGAATTATAGCATTTCCCAATGACGACAAAATTCTTATTTTTGTTTTACATGCAGCTATCTCAACTAAAATTTCAAACATCAAAAAACTGAGGAGCCCCACTGCTAAAAGTTATTGAAAATAATTTGAAAAAGGTTAACTTAGAAATGCTTGAAATGTTTAAAATAACATTATATACAAAGCAGTCTTAAAAAATACTAATATTTCCAAGTCACTTAAACAATGCCTCACATATTTACTCTACATTGCAACATATCAGAATATTCCATTATACATTAGTAACAAGTATATATGGTGAATTTCCTTTTCCAATACAAATAAAATTTTACAGTATGTTCAAGAAAAATATAAATCTCAATTTTTACAAATAAAAATCCTTATACTTTTTTTAAAACTTATAATTTCTAGTCATGTCATTTAACGAAAAATCATTTCAAATTCAATTGATTAAAAATTAGGTATAAAATATTTTTTAAAAAAATGTTCTTCCATAACATTAGAAAGATTACTTACCATTATCCTTCCGATCTTAGGATACTTATAAGCTTTTATAAGATTTTCAAAATAAATCAATAAATAAATTTAATAAAATGAAACCAATACTCACGTTCTTGCCAGGGCACTGTGTGTCACTAAATTTCTCAAGATCAGACCACTGGTGAGGCGAATACTTTTAGCCAGTGCACTTTCTTTTTCCTCCTGAAAGTAGAAAGTCAACTGTTTAACAAGCAACATAAAAAAAAAAAAATCAGAGTCTGTACATTGGTAAGTTTATTAGAAACATCACTAATGATATAACACAAATGAAAAATTATTTTTAATAGAAATTTTTACTGTACCATATTAAAAACTACAAAACATTAGAGTAAAAAAAACATTTTTAGCACTACAATACTTCCATGAAATACTTTCAATTTTTTTAACAAATAAAACTCTAAAAATGTTTTCCATATAAATAATTATTCTCTTCACAAGCAATACAACCAAATGAAAAATGATACTCACAGAGAGTTCTTTGGGATTAACATATTGCAAAGCATGTCTCTTAATAGCCAGAACTGCAGCATCAGGTGCATAGCCAGGATGAGGAGGTGGTTTTGGGGGAGGAGCCAATGAGGTTTTACCTTGCTGTTCAATCTGTCGCCTGCGCATGGCTTGAGTATGCAATACTCGTTCATTACAATGCCAATCCTAAAAGAGAAGAATTCCTTTCAAAGTACTTACAAATATTTTTCTGGATTCAATAATTAACCAATAAACAAGACTTGTTACCTCAAATTTATCAAAATGTTTGTATAAATTAATTATATTCTTTCAATATTACTATTAGAAGATATATATATATATATATACATATATATATATATTTAATATTTTTAAAAATTTCATTCTCTAACAAAAAAAAATCTACACTGAATGAAAATTTATTTGAAATTGAGCTTATTGTTTGAGCTGCTTCATGAAATGATGCCTAACACTAACAAAATATTTGAATATAATATAGGAAAATAACTTTTATATATTCAAAAATACATGTATGTTCGAAAAAAAATCAAGTATTTTTCACTTAAATATTTGCAAATGATTAAGACTGAAGTTCCCGTTTGTAATTTCAGGGCAATAAACAATCAGACATTTACATTTTTTCCACAATTCTCTTATAATAAATTAATTCCACAGTCATGAAAGAACATGAAAAGTACTTTGTAGTGACAAAATAAAAATCAGCTCTAATAAATAATAATGTATTGAAAGAATATTGCAAATGTATAGAAACTACATTAAAACATACAGAATAGAATGCTTTTTAAAGAGACACTGAAATGCTCAAAAAATAATACGGATAATCGAAAAATAAAAAAAGATTGCATTCCTTTTCTTTCAAATGACATTTTAAACAATTTTTTCATTAATTTTCTAAAATTAATAATATACTTTTCGTACATAGTTATAAGTATTGTCTTCTGTTTTTACCTGTCTTTTTCATTCATGATTCCTTGGACATTATTTAGTGTTAGTTTTATTTACATCACACTAGAAGCAATATGAGAGCTAATGGTGACAGACTTCAAAATTTTAAACCCAGGTCAAGTGACGAGGACAACACCTGAGTTGGCACTTCCCTTTCCCAACTTCTAAACCATGACAAAGAAAGGACTTAGAACCATGAAAGATTCAACACACATCAGCCCAGGATACACAGCAGGTCTTTAGAAGCATCAAGGCTTGAACCCACAGCTCAACAGAAACAGCTAACTGCGAGTCCGCAACCATGACCATTGAGCTACCATGATCACTATATGTATTAGAGAATACAACATTCAAGTACTATGGCTAAGATTATGACTTTTTCAATAATTAATTTGCATATAGTAAGTAGACAATATGCGAGTTTCATGGAGAGTTTACTGATATGTGAAGTTGCTAAAAAGCTGAAATTCACAATTAAAGAAAAATGTAAATCAAAATCATAATGAAGAAATATATCATTGAAACAGAAATTTACATGTAGGTAGAAAAGCAATATTTTTGACAAAGTCTTGCAAATTGTAAATGAGAAAGGCAAAAGAATTACAAAGAAATGAATGTACATTAGACACTGATATTTTTAAAAAAACAAGAAATTACGAAAGCTTTATTAGTTTCACAGGACATGTTTTCTAGACAACTTCTTCAGTGCCATTAGCATTTACTTCGTTAATATTTAAATGGAAAAGTAAATTCTTTTATCATCCATATTGTTTTTTTAAGATTGTTTATGATTGCTAAAGTTTTCCAAAAATATATAATTCAATCGAACTATTTTATTTTTGTTGTTACAAGAAATAAAATATCATCATCTAAGGTACGAACAGGTTAATTCTGATTAGGTTACAAAAAGATGAATATGGAATTCTTGAAACATTACTATAATTTCAGGGAAAGGCCCAAAATGTTTTAATTTTTAAATATTTTATTATTAAAATTAATTTTTTAAAATTTTATTTAGAAAATAATTTTTTAACAATTTTTTTCCTATTATCCAACAAAAGCTTTAAGAAAAATTATATTTTAAGTTGAAAATGCTAATTTTTCAAAAAAAAAAAAGTATGGAAAATTTAAGTACATAAAAATAGAGTCAAAAAATGATCATGGATAATAGTTCCATCTAATCTTTAGTATTAGAAGCACCACATGAGTCAAAATAACATTGATATCTTGAAACACTAGATTTTGGATATGTCTACAGCAATAGATATATGTCTGCATATATCATTGATTCTTTGCATAACTCCCATCACATATACAGCAATAATATTACTATTACATCTCTTTTTAAGTATTTGAAACTTTTTAAGATATTTTATGTGAATTATTGAGAAATTTTTTAAAAAGATATCACTAACAATTTTGTTTTATAAAAATAGTTCATGATACAATATCAACATTGTACATTGTATGATATGTTTTACAGATTTTCAGTACATATTGCTGACTCGTCTACTTTTGAAAATGACAACATATAAAATAACATTTCATTAACATTTTTTTTAAAATAATGTGTAAATGGCATACATTAACAACAAATAATTTCAAAATAACTCAGGGAAAACTTAATAGTAGAAACATTTCGAGAAGAATCATTCACAGAAAACTCTTCATTGGAATTGACTTTATTTATAAAAAGAATTGTAACACACAATAAGAAACTAAATTTATAGTAACATACTTAATTTATGAAAAGGCATATGTTTTTTCACAAGGATAGGGGTTCAAGAACTCATTCACAACATGAGTTCATGTTATATATAAAAAAAACTGGCAGCTTTTCTATAGTTTCCTCAGAAAAAAAATATAGAAGAAAATAAACAATTCATAACAAAAATATTTTTAAAATAAAATATAATGAACTACCTTCTCTTTAGTTTTATATTTATAATAAATCACATATTCAGATACTTAATTAAGGAGACATAGGTAGAATAAAAATGAACTCATACAACTAAGAGAAAATTCTTAGAATTTAATCACAAGATTTGAAAACATATTTTCCATTGTACAACTGATTTCCTTTGAATAGCATTTTACTTCATGTAGGGACACAACAGATTCATAAATAATTGGACTTTCATCACACCCACTGAATCTGACTGCAAGAACTTCCATCAATTGCTGAACTCCTATTCTATTTCTGGTTCATCTTCCTATTCTTCCCTGTTACGTAACCTCAGTCATGGAATCGGTTATACCAAGCAGTCGCTTCAGTGGCACAATGGTTAATGACCCTTAGCTATTTCATTGAATTCCTAATAGTAGCTTTAAAAAAAATCATTCACATTATGGCTCCAATGTGTATGTATTTTCCCTTTTCTTAAGTTGAAATAACTTTTCAAAAAACAGGCAAAAGAGAGAAGGTTTATTGTTTTTAAAAAAAAACTAATTTCATAATAATGATGTTTTGATAAGAAAAATGTAACAGAGAATGATGCAACTAATATTTTGCTTAGGTTAAATTTATGAAAAAATTCACATGCATTCAGAAGTTTCTTTCAAAGATACAAAAGTAGCTTTTTAAAGAAAACCTACGCTAAAATGTTATTCATAGTACTTTTCTAAAGATTAGACATCCTACAGCTGAAAATATTTCTGTTTCCCCATCCAAATACTAAATATTCTTCCCCATTATGTTACTGTGAGGAATAAACAAAATAGATAACATTAAACAAGATAAAATTGAATATCTAAAAAAGTTTTTAAGTATATTTAATATTTCTAACAGTAACTCACTGTGAATTGAAGCACTAATTTTCTAAAATAGCAAATTGATCCTCCATATGATACTTAATTTTCATTGATTATTTTGAGCATAGAAGGATTAAATCAATGAAACATTTTATACAGCTAAATTTAGCAGAATCAATTTTACTAGATCTGCTATCTCAATACAAATGTACAACTTGGCAATGTTAGACTCCAGGAATATGTTCAGGAAAAAATAATCAGCTGCAGCTAATGATGCATTATGCTCTACAAGAAAATATGTAAACAATGCTTCAGCCCTGATTACATCAAACAGAATGCCTTCCTGGGAGCAACTATAGCTTGATTTTGCATTTGCGATATGCTTTGGTATATGAAGGAAAATATATCGACTAAGATGAAAGATGTGTGTCAGTACAACAAAAAACATAACAAGCATGTTTTTCACCATTTTGAGATGGCTTTATACAAAAAAAAAAAATTCTGTTTTATCACAGTCTTTATAAATTTAGTAATAAGTTTACCTTTGTTTAAACAAACAGTCAGCAGAAACTAATTGTTTGGCAAAATGAAAAGTACTGCAGAAAAAGGTGCTAATGCAACAAAAATACATTGGGAAAGGGAAAAAAAACTAAATGTTACACCTATAATGAGATTACATAAACAATAAGTTAGAAGCTAATCACTAACAAAATACACTATGCAAGAAGAAGGATAACAGGACAAACATCTTTTTAATTATTTTGAACTTATTGGCAATGATTTCTACAACTTACAAGTTTGTTTTTTCCTGTCCCTGTAAGTTAAAAGATAAATTTGTGCTGAAAAGGGGAAAAAATTGAATAGCAGAAATATTGCAAAATTGTACAAAAATAAACAATTTAGGAATAAAAGTGTAATGAAAGATTTAAAAATGTAAAAGTTAGGCTCAAAGTGTAAAAGTTAGCCACTATGGTATTGTCATGTTAATGAAAATTCAATTTTTCCACTTGAATGATTACAGTAAAAAATTATTTAACCTTTACCTGTAAATGTGTGAGTAATGAAAATCGTTTCCTTTTCATTGAATCACAGCCTTCCCAAAGACAGACCATGTCTCCATCACACGGAGGGGTGTGTATTTTGCTTGCATGCAGAAACACAGAACCAGGATTGGGAAATTTCCTGAAAATATGTTAAATAAATTATGAGTGATATCTTTTCATACATCTCTCTATTATAGAAGTCTTAGTAAAATTGCTATGAAAATAGATAGATAAAAGCAAAAACAATATTTCTAATTACTAGAGCTGAAATCCTGAATTAAAATTAGCATTTTAAAATCATTACAAAGGGCTTTTTAATGTAAACCTAACAATCATTGCAAAGTTTTTCCTACAACAGAATTTCAAATCAAAAAATTTGTGAGAATGGTTACAGTATACAGACCATCTGATGCTAGTGATAATTAAGTGTAATGTGATAGAATAAGAGAAGAGAAATGCATCATTATTGTAGTATCAAATCATTGATTATTTCTGTACTGTCAAATTTTTGAAAATACACCTCTTTTTTTTACAATTTTGTAACACAGAATTTGTAACTTAAGTAAATTATTTTTGGATAGTCACCAAAAATTCTCAAATAGATTTTATCTTTCTTTGAAACCGAAATGATTTTTTTACTGGTTTGTGATCAATTACCAAACTATAAATTAACTATCTACAAATATTAATTCTATTTTAAAATCAGAAAATAAACTCATAACTGAAATTTATTATACTTTTAAAAAACACCTGAAAAAAATTGTAATTTTTTCAAACAGTCCAATGAAATTTAAAGTAGGTTATAAGTAACATGGTTTATTTTTAAAAGAAAGTACATTATTCAGAATTTTCAATAATAATTACAAGCATAATCCCTAAGCTGTATCACAAAAACAAATTTACCAATAAGGATGTACCAAATAGAGGACTCCTAAAGGAATAAAAAAGCACTTTTTCTTTTCATTTCAAAAGTTTAAATAAGTTTTTTTCTCAAATAAAAAGTAGTAAGAGACTAAATGGAAATTTCACACACACACAAATTTTACTTACAAGCCACAATCTTTCCATTCACATATAAATTCTAGCTTGGAAGATCCCTTCACAGAAGATATTGAAGGAGTATGAGTGATGACGGTGCTTCCTCCGTTAGATAATAAACCAGACAGAGTCCTCATCTCCTTCTCACTGGGAGGATCTGCATTTTGAACTGGTACTGGTTTCACAGTACTCACCTTGGGTGCTAGTTTGAGGTTGTCCACAGACAGAGCAGTTTTTGGAGCACTGGCTTCAATAGCTTTCACCTCTGCACTGGGAGCAGTCGTAATCACTCCAGTGGATAGCTGAACAGTCTGCGATTCCACTCGAGGTTTCTTCACATTGGTCATGATACACACAGGTGATGATTCACTGGACGGTCTTTTTAAATTAAGGGATGAAACAGAAGGATTTTCTAGCACAGGTTGAGGGAGTTGATTCAAATTTATTTGAGGTACTCCCATGGGATCTCCTCCCTCTTCTCCCACGGGCATGGTGGTGTGCAGTATACAAAATTTAATGTTGGGTGATTGCAACTGTAACTGCTGTTGATTCAGACTTGGAGTCACCACAATGATCTGTTGATTCGATCTCGCGAGAGTAGCAGTAGTGTTCGTCCCAATCAAATTAGTTGTTGTCGTCATTGCACAAGTCTGAGGCACTTGCGTATTACACTCTGCATTTGTTTTTGATATTGCTTCAGAAGCACACTCTAAAGTCCGCGCTATGTCTGAAATCGATGACAGATCTGATCCCTGGTTAGAATTTTCGGGACTCTCGATGTGCAGCCGCACCACACCCTTCTGATCCGGCTGTACTTCAGCAGTCCCAGAAAATGTGGTCTTCCCAGTACGGATCTGCACAACATTGGCCCCATTTGACACAACAGTGGGAGTAGTGACCGATGTAGGAGAAGTTAATATGTATGAGGTAATGACAGTGTTTGATGAGGAAGACAACGGCAAAACACCAGATGTCAATGATGATGCAGGGATAAGAACTGAATTTAAAGATGATGATGGTAATACAATTGAATTCAGAGATGGGGATACTGGTATGAGTTTTGGTTGTACAGGGATTTGAACTGGGGAGGGAGATTTAGGAAGTTCCAAACCAACATCGCTGGCTTCAATACCATTTTCTACCAATGCATTGAACAAGATATCTCCAGATAAAGGAGGCTTACCCTTATCTAGAAGTCCATTCAACAGAGGAGATTTTTTACATATTTCTACCTTGTGAACTTGAGGTATTGAAGTTTGGTCAGAAGGCTGCAGCTGCTGCTGCTGCTGTTGTTCATTTAGTGCTCCCGCAGTTGATTTTATGACACTGGTTGTTGAGAAATTTGATTTGGGTTGAATCAAAGGGAGAGACACAGAAGTGGATGCAGTCTTGGCATTCATGAGCAAATTATTACCATTAGATTCCCTGGGGAGTGCAAGTCCATCTCCCGAAGGCTTGGATTGCACAAACAAGCGATTCCCAGCCATAGGCACCTCATTAGGTCCAGCAAGTCTATAGGTCACTGTATTTCCCTGAATTTGAGATAATATAAAGTTTTGGTCAGAGCCATTATTAACAACTTTGTCTTCCGAACTTTGGAGATTGTTCGAATCATTGGAAAGATTATCTTTATTGGTTGAATCATTTGCAACATGGTTTTGTACAGGAGGGTTTTGAATGACAGGAGTATGAATAACTTCTGGAGTCTTGCTCTCAACAACAGGAGTACACACCTGAAAAAATCCAAAATAATTTATAAAAATACAAACAAACATCTTGCAATGAATATATAGGGGGGGGGGTTATGATTCACACATTTTTATAAAATTTTAGTTTCATAAAGATCCCAGTTATTTAATTTTTACACATTTCTTTCCCGTTATTTTCTTTTACAATAGCAAATCTGTTGAATCTCAAGATAAAAAATCCAGTCAATTTCAGACCTACAAATATTTAAACAGCACTTGAAGTAAAATTGTAACTTATCACATCGTAACATAATTTCAATGAAAATTTAATTGACAAATTTCTTATTCTACAAATTTTTATGAAAACATAATTTGACTTTGGTCATTTAAATGCAGACTAGAATTATGCAAGAGAAGAAAATATAACAGTATAATGCACAATCAACAGGAAAGCTACATTTGAATTGATGATGCATCAAAATTCAAAAACTAACAGCCATTTGTGCCTCACTCTTAATTTCCACACCAGGTTGAGAATTGACTTTGCAGTTAAGTTGAATTTTACATGTGACAGTTCTCTTAGAAGAAACAAAATGGTAGTTAACAAAGATGACGTGTTTCACAAAAATCTAGAAACAAACTAAAAAACATTTAAGTTGTTCTTCCCTCTAAATACAATACAAATCTACAAGTAGGGATGATGCAAAGCAAATCTATGGAAAATCCAAAATTAATCCTTTAAAAAAATTTTAAAATATTAAGTCTATTAAATTTTGAAAAGCTTGTTCTGAAAGCTTGAAGAGGTCTTGCTTGTTAAAAAAAAAACTCATTAAATTGTCTATTAACCCTACCAAAGCCAAATTAGACATTTTCAAATTGAAAACAATTGGTTCTGGTAAAGACTAGTTCAATGCCTTTTTTGAACACATCAAGTTAAAATCCAAGACACAATTAAAATAAAATCTTTGGAATTAAACCTTTCTTTACTTAATAAGAAAAATTCTAATTTTATTTCTCATAAAAAACATTCCAAATTATACCAGTAATGAAGATAGTTTAAATACCATCTTCCCACAAAATCTAGAAATCTTTTAGTCTGATGAATATATAAAGTTTTATGCAAAGTTTTGGTTAGATTAAAGAACTTCCAACAGTGGAGGCAATCGTAAACCTTTTTCTAAGAGCTACCCAAGCTGTAATTTTAAGAAAAAAATTATGTCAAAAATTGTGATCATGGTTAATAGCTCTATAATTCTTTTAAAATTTACAAAAACAAATCGACACAAATCTAAATCTGATACAGTCTTAAATTTGTAGCTTGGTTTATGACTTTGATTAGGCTTCACTCCAAGAGCCCCACTATTATAAAAGTTCTCTACTTGGTTTTTCCATTATCTTTCATGATATAGCTAGCCTCTGAGAATATTTAAGCAGCCATTAGTATACATTTAATACATATCAATTTTTGTCTTTGAGATTACTGATTACAATATGATTGCATTGAACACAAGTTTTAATGCATAAGCCTTTACCCTTTTTTTTAATTACTTTGAACATTCAAGAAATATCAACACTGATATTGATAAAATTAATCAAGTTTTTATGAATGAAAATCTTAAAGGATTTGGGGAATGGATGCTAACTGCAAATCAGAATTATGGTTTTTAAGCCCACTTTTTTATGCTTGTGGAGTCAAGCTAAATAATTGTATTTGCTCACATAATATTTTTATAATAAATGAAGATAATGGACCTAATTTTCTAACTGACCATGGTTCAAGCTACATTGACATCACTGTTGTTGAAACTGATTTACTTAAAGCCATTTCTTGTTAGTGTCTTTCAAACAAGAAATTCATCATTTCTGACCATATCATTATTGAATTTGAAATTATTGAGTCCACTTCCATGTCTTTAAATCCTGATTTCCTCATTTTCAACAGGAAGACCAATTGGAAATGTTTTCCATGTGTTTTGTTTGTTTTTCCTGTATTCCTCACCTTTTATTTTCTCAATTCCTGCTCTAATAGCTTCCTCTTAATACCATAGCAGAATATTTCAGATCCATTCTTTCCCAGGCTTCTATTTAATCAATGTCTACCAAGAAATGCATTTTCCTCTTTGTCCAATAATGGTCCATTTAAATTGGTTACACATGAAAAAAGGTAAATGTTGTCTGGTGCAGGTTTCAACATACTCGCAATACAATTTTAAGATAAGTCTTTAAATCTAAATATCTTGCATAGAGAGAATACATTAAGATGTTTCTAGATGCAATGCTTACCTTTTTGTAAAATATTTATATCAACAATTCATGCTTGTGTTTGGAAAAACATTTATACATTCAAGGTTAAAATATTTTTTTTTTTTTTTTTTAAAAAAAAGGGAAAGACTTTAGGTATTCAGCTTTCAAAATAGAGCTTAAATAAACCATTGCAAGAGACTATTAACACTGTTCTTCAAAAAAAAATTCTCCTTCAATCGTTTAAAAATATGACAACTTCCCAATACATTTTTGTCAAATCCCCCAACAGCTCATTTTTGATATTCTAATCTATTCTTTCCTCATGAGGAAGTGAACATTGTAATTGCAAAGATAAAGCTAAATAAACAATCTGATCCTGATTATATTTTGTCTGAAATTGCAAAGGAATTTCATTTTATGTTTCATTTCCTCATTACTATTTAACACTTGCTAAAAAATATTGTTTCCCCTGTTTTGGGAAAAATCTTCAAATAATCAAGTGATATTTACTCCAAAAGACAAAGAAGCTAATATGCCTTATTTAGATAATATTTGATGCATTAATTTGCTTTCTATCTTAAGAAAGTATCTGGAGAGACTATTTCTCAACAGGATTTCCTGGCATTTACACAGAGGAAACTTTATTAGCAGTGATCAGTAAGGATCCACAGCTCAAAAGCGTAATGAAGGCATACTTGAAAGTCTAAACAAGATTGTTGAAAAAGGTAAAAAGAAAATTCTACATACTATTCTGATTTTTCATAATAGTGCAGATGCTTTTAATATGTGTGGTGGATTAATATTCTCAATTTTTTGAACAGAGCTTTGGATTTTCCATCAAACTTTTTCCACTTATTTCAGACATTTTGAGATCTAGAACAACCAAGTTGAAGTTCAGCTCCTTTTCTTTAATGCATTACTTTGAAAGGGGTTGTGCTCAAGCTTTAGTTTCAGGTACACTCTTTTGGAATATTCTTAATGATCTTATTCCAGAACACAGAATTCCCTTCTATAGTGACATTGCCTTTTCCAATGATATTCTGCTCTGCTTCTAAAGCAAGAACTTTTTTTTCCCCCTATATGCTCAAAATTCCTTTAATCTCACTTTTGACATGGTCAGAGCAATTTTAATAGGAATTCCAATCTTGCAAAATCCAGTGTAATGATAATTAAGCATTTGAACTTAAGATTTTATACAACTAATTTACTCTTAGGTGATTTTCCTTTAGCTTCAAGTAAGGGAAATCAGGTATTAGGGTAATCTTGATAAGTTTTCTAGGAAAAAAACACATTTTACATTTACAATAAATTTCATAAATTATGACAAAGATTAAATTATATTGCCAATAATAATTAAAGTATTAATTTGGTTCATTATGTCAATTATGGTTCATGTTCTATCTACCAGCAATGTGGTAAACCAAAGGTCGATTTTCTGTTTCATCTGTGGTTATCATACAATTAGTCATAAATCTATTTTTGTAATTTCTGGTTTACCACCCACTGATAACATTATTCTTCAAAATATAGCTTTTGAAGATAACCTCTCAACATCTTCTGTGTCAAGTTAGGACTGCTTAATGTCTTTTTCTGATCTCTTGTTTCCTTCAGAGCAGAGTGCCATTCGCTACTACAATAAGGTTGAAGCTATTCCATCTTTTTGCTTTAATGATGGAAGCAAAATTAATAACTGTTTTGATTTTGCATTTATGATTTTTAATATTGGTATTAAAATAGATCACCAATTTCGAATTCATGATGAATATACTGTTTTTATTGCCAAACTTTTATGCATTAAACCTACTATCAAATGAATCACACAGCATAAAAGTGTTTCTAAATATTTGATTTGCTCGGATTCCTTTTCTTCCGAAGAAACTCTAAAAAAAATATTTTATCTTGTAATAAAGACATTGTAGAAATTCAAAAGAGCCTTGAAGTTCTTAAGAATATGGATATCCTTGAGTCCTTTGATTTATTCAGCCATAATACAATCTTCGAAAATGAAAAGCATATTTCTTGGCTAAAATTGCAATGAAACAAGATATTGATTTCTCAGTTGATATTCCAAAATCTTTGCATTAGAAAAAGACCAAGAAAATTTTGTTTGAACAATATGTACATGCAATCAGCTCATTCTTACAGGCAAAATATTCGACACTAAAATGTAATGAAAATGATTATATGACAGTTCTGTAGAAAGTCATGTAATCAATTTTTATACAAGCTTTAAAAACTCTCAATTTCTTTCAGATCATGGTAATTTTAAAGCAGTGGTGAAAAGAGTATTGAATATCTTATTTGTTTTTGTTCAAAGTTACATAAAGAAAATGCTTGGAAATCAAACCACATGCCCTAAGAAAAAACTTCCCTCCAACTTTTTTCAACTTCACTAATGCTGTGTATCATGTACTGTGTTATTTTGTAACTTCTTTGGTTTTATTTTGTAACTCAGCTTATTTCAATTCGTAACTTTATTTATTTTGTTTTTTTGTAACTCTTACTTTGTAATTTGTCTTTTCCTTTACTTTGTATTTTTAATTTGTTTTACGTACTTGTGCAAAATCCAAGTGATACTTGTGGTGTATGAGAATTATGATATTTGTTTCCAATATATAAAAAAAAATAGTTCTCCTAGTACTAAAGTATAGTTTTTGACTTACTAGTCACAAGATAACAAAGCATTTTTTTTTTAAAAAAAAAAAACAAAACAATTTTGCTATATTTTATTAATTTACATATATCCTTCACTATTTTCCATTGAACAAATAAAATCATTTTCTGTTCCTTAAACATTAGTAAATCAAACATTCAAAAAATTTTAAATGTTAAGAAACAAAAAAGTCTATATTCCAAAAAGTAAATAACTTCTAATAAATATAACAACTCACTTCCATTTGCTCGTCACCTTGAATACCATTTGAATGAATTGCAGATGTGGAGGTGGTTATCACAGCTTGCTGTGGGAACACTTTGTGTGGCATGACAGTGGACAGGATGGGTGTGGATTGAAGAATCGGAGAAGGATTCGAGGATATCAAGCATCCTTTGTTGCCCACCAGGCGAGCTTGAAGAGGTGCCCGGATGTTCACCTGAGGGAGCATCCCGGGTACCATGCACCGCATTAGGGCAGGGGAGGATCCAGGGTTTAAGGATGTCCCTGGAGAAATGATGACCATTTTTGACACATTCTGAGGGATAACTTGCCGCTGAAGTGTCTTTTGTTGCACTTTACTAGCCAGCAGACTCTTGATCAAAGTGCTGGAACCTTGAGAAGACACGGCTGGCTGGAGAGGCATACAATTTTGTACCTTTGCAGTTTTGGGTGGGTTGGATGGCTTTGAAGATGTGGGGGTTGCAACATCACTCTTGATAACTGTATTAGATAACTGGGCTTTGAGGATGGGACTCTGGATGAGTTTTGAAGAAACAGAAGTGGTATTGCTAATAGAAGCAATAGGTACTAAACAAATAAGGAAAGGAAAATAAATACATAATAATTCATTTGATAATTAAGTATTTTAAAAAGATATATAAGGTAATGAGATAGACCAGTACATTAGAAATTAAAGACAATATCTAAATTTTTTGTTACTTTATGAGAAAGGATAACAAATACTCATCTATTTCCCCCCTCCCTTTTTAACGTACATCAATCCTAATCTACCAAAACATATTATTTAGATTGCCTTCAACTAAACAACTTTAACATGTTTGGTTTTAAGTTAATACATTTATTTATTTAATGTGATATAATTTTCTTTAATTAAAAACATTTGTCCACCTTTACCACCAAAACATTAGAAAAATAAAATTCATGTAAAAATTTAAAAAAACATCATGAAATAATATTCTATCTAAAAGATAGTATGTTATACTTTTAGAAAAAAAAATTAGATATACACATATTATTACAAACATAACTCAAGAATAAAGGGGGAAATAGAGGTAATGTCTTTTACCTTTGAAGTACAGAAATAATTCATATACAGTATAATACATCTAAAAGAAATGAATTTACCAGTGTTATTCGGTGTTTTGACTGGAGGGAAGATGTGCTGAGGTGCAGAGGCTTTTTTCTTTCGAAGTCCATCATGATGAAAAGTGATTACTCCTGTTTTAGACTGAACCCTCTTTAATTCACATTGAGAAAAACAGTTTCTGCAAAAACAGGTGTGTCTCATTAGAACAAATCTGAAATCTCATGCACATTTAAATAGCATAAAATACCTTAGATGAGATATTATCTTAGATGATACCTTAGATGTAATACATGTATGATCATTGCTAACTCAAATTTTTTTTAAAAAATGCAGCCAAACTCTTGTACTCTATTTTCAGGTACCATAATCAAAGTATCATTAAGTATTATTGCAATATAAAGATGCAAAAATATGCTTTAAAGCAGAGATCCAATCAGTAAGCAACATAATTAGAGAATCAAAATACATTTTAATTAAAAATTAGGGCATCCAAATTTTGTATCTAGTTACTCAAAAATCTCACCATCTAGAAATCGATTATTCAGGAAGGAGCAAAGTTACAAAATTCTGGAATATGAAAACTCTTAATCTAGATTTGGAACTAAAATTTTTACTTTAAAATGTCATATAATCCTAATCGGTAATAATATTTTTAATTGAGCCCACCTGAAAAAGAAAAATAGATGAAAAAAACGTATTATAATAATGATTGTATGCCACGAATTAGGTTAAACATATTGGCATTGCAGATTTTCTTTGAAAATAAAATAACACAAATCCCTTTAAATAGTAAAGACGCATTTTGAAATTCTACTCACAAAGAAAGTAACTATCTCAACATTTTGGCTTGAACAATATTTTAATACATTACTGAATGTATGGAATAATTAAAACAGTAAAATTATAATTGTTCTAAAGGAAAGGAAAATTTTACAAAAAGTATTGAACTAAAGAAAACATTCTTACAGCATAGAAATCACTACTCCCAAGCAATGCATGTTTTTTGCTGCTAAATCTTTATAAAAGAATAAATTAAAAATGGAGCTCTGTCTGCAAAAAGATTTTTTTCCCTTCTTCTAAACACCAATTATAAAGCTTTGACCCCTCTTCTTAACTTTAATTATGAAATTATGCAATTTTTATTGATTATGATTAAATTTAAATAATTTTCTGAAAATCCATGTCTATTTTATTCTGTAACTTTTTCACCTTTGTGCGAGAAGCTATTGTTAAGTTTTAATTATTGCTAAAAAATTATCCAAAATGGAACTAAATTTTTATTTATTATTCTTAAGACTTCTCTAAATAGTCACCATCTGGAGTTACACATTCCTCCCAATGTTTCTTGATCGTTCAAAAGGCCATGATTGCAGAATTCAACAAATTGAAAAGAAAACCTTTGTGTTCCACTTCTTGAATGTAGTCATTTATGCAGTCAAATCTCCTACTCCATGCTTTTTTTTTAAAGTTCTGAAAATAAGGAAAAGTTTCTTGGAGCGAGATCAAAAGAATAGGAAAAATATAGCAACATTTCATTGCAACATTGCCTTGATTCTTGAACTGCACCTCAAGATGAGAGAGTAGATATAGTGTTACAAAGATGGACACCTTTGGTAATCATACTGTGTCATTTCTTGATCAGAGCATCACACAATTTGTTCTGCAATGAGCAGTAATAAACACCAATGATCCTTTGACCCTTCTCCAGGTAGATGACCTAAACACAAGTGACCTAACCCTTACAATGACTCCATGACAGCCCAAAAATACATACATGACCTTCCCTGCAGACTTCTGCACCTTAGCCATCATGGAAAAAGTGAGTTGCTGTGCTTCTATTCCTTGCTCATCTCTTTGGTCTTCGGATCATGTTGATAGATCTAATATGCATCAATAGTTATCATGCTATGAAAAAAACCTCTTCATCTTGTTCCATAAGGTGCACCATCTTCCTTGACAGATCACACAATGTTTGCTTCTGAAAATGTCAGCAGTCGTAGAATCCAGCATACTGATACCTTTGACATGCACAGTTCTTCGTGAATAATTTTCCATACATTGCATAACTGAGATCAGTTTTCTTCCTGATCATTTGGATGATAGTTCTTCAGTCTAATATGATAAAGTCCTCCACTTTTTTCATTGTGGCAGCAACTTACACAATTGATGGTCTTCCACTCCTTGGATTATCAGTGAGAAATATCATCAGCTTGAAAATTCCTTTTCAATCTCCTAATAGTCATATGATGGGCTATCATTTCCATAAACAGGCATCATTTGATTGTGGATTTGTTGGTCACTGCAACCCTTCAAATGAAGGAACTTAATTACGATACAAGCTTCTATCTTCATCATATTGTTTATCATTTCAATTATATTCAAAATGAGCAATTAATATACAGAATAAATTTTTTCCAGATATCTAAAGTCATTTCTCAGTTGGGCTTTCATCTGAAATCATTTCCTTCATATTATGGAAATAAACACTGTCTTGTACATAAAATTAAAATCATTATGAAATTTCATTCAATTTCTCTCTGTATGTAAGAAAACTGAAAAAATTAACATTGAAATGGTAGAAGGGAAGAAAAAAAACAATTAGGCAGAAGTAGTTACCAAAGGGCAATAAAAAAAATTCTGATGAAATATTGAAAATAAATGCTGAATGAAGTCAAAATGCCAGAAAAATATTAATTGATAGAGAATATGATAAAAATCAACATTTATATCCAGTCAATTTAAACCATTACAATTGATCCATATTTAAAAATGCAAATAATAATAATAATAATAATAAATAATAAATCAGTACTGCAATATAATAGAGTAATTAAACTGCATAAAATATTTTTTAACATGATTAGTTTTCATTTAAATACACCATATTTTCTTGGAGAATGTTATTGAGAATTAAAAGGACTAAAATTGAAGGGTAAGAAAGGCATGCAAATAATTTTCAATTAACAATGCAAAATGTTAAGTGTAAGTAAAATTATAGAAATAATCTTAATGATATGCTTTGAAAAATTTAGGATTTCAGAGATCTTATGATTTCATTCTTAAAAGATATATACTAGCTTGGAAGGGAGGGCACAATTGTCTGCTAATCATTATGTTCAAAGATATATTCTATTTTGAATGGGAAGTTGCTAAATTATCACTAATATTGAAATACGGTTAGATAAATATGCTAAAATATAGATGACATGATAGTACATGCATTCTGATGCACATCAAATAAAAATAGAAAAAGGTGTAACAAATTTTTTTAACTCATCAATTTTCCATTGAATACCGATTTCAAAGGTTGCACTTGATTAATTTTTCTAAATTGAGTTAATCAAATTTCTAGCATGTTTTGTTTCAATATTAAAAAAAAAATACTAGAAAAAATTACAAACTTAACACACACACAAAAAATTGAGTTTCAAAATTTATTCCTAAAAATGCACTAATAACAGAGAATGAGGTGCAGATGAATGTCAGACAAAAAACTTACTTGATACAGTTTCCAAAGATATTAGCATTGACTACACCCTTCCTCCCAGCTTTTGTGCAAAACCCTACATATTCTGCATAGATATCATTGCGGGACACCACACTTCCCACACATGCCTCATAGTTAGACTTCAACCTGCAATTGCATATTTTTGTAATCAACATTATTATTTAAAAATAAAAATCATAATAAAAACAAGTAATCCTACTTAAACGGCCTCGGAAAAAATTTGCTTACTTTGTACAAATAATAACAGATGTTTACATTTATAATTAAAAATAACTTAGCATGTTATATATGAAGTATATCCTCTCAAATAATATTCATTCATATAATAGGGGATGCAAGAGGTTGTATACTGAGCACTATTGGGCTTTCATCTAGAGTAAGAATTTATGAATGAGACAGAACTAAAAAATTCTTCGCTTGCTCAGAATTAGTGTAATAAATGTTGAAATTCCATACATGAAACATTTCTTAAAAGATTTGGTCAACAGAATATATTTGCTATTGAATAAGATTATAAATGTTTTCAATATATATCAAAGAAATGCAAACATCAAGTTTTTTTTTTTTCCCCTTAGTTTTTTAAATATTAGTAACAACATTTATTTTTTAACTATTTAAAATACTGGTAAATAATAATGCAAAATCTATACAGGAGCATGAAAATATATTCCGTTTTGCATTATCGTTCAAAATAAAATGCATTTCAATAACAGAGGGAAATTAATGCTCACCAATTATTGGCAAAAGTCTCTGAATTGATGTCATTACTGGATGAAGATGTAGTAACAACTGAAGTCAGGCTATCAGAAGCTGATGTAGAAACTGTAATAAAAATTTATTCCATTTTGAGATAAAGTGATTGTATAATTTCAAAACTAAGCTTTTTCCAATTCATAACATGAATCAGATAAATATCAGGAGAAAATTTGTCAACTCCTCAGAATCAAAATGTCCACCTTCCTATTTCATAAAATTAAAGGCTAAATGACTTCAGGTAATTCACTTCATTAAAAACAGGTAATGAATGGCAGATTTTCAAACAAAATCAATATTTATTGGAAAAATATACTAAGCAAAAATAATGAAAGAGCAAATAAGAAAGTCACAAAAAAATTGAAAAATAAAGCATTTTTGTAACTTTAGCTCAAAAATTAATGTAATAAAATATCATTAGCTGAATTGAAATATTTTTATATCCCCCAAATATATTTTTTCTCTCAATTTTAATTACAATTCTTATCAAACTGGATGGGGGAGGAGGTATTTTAAACATGCATAAATATTAATTTGCTTTGAGAAGTTGTGTAACAGTGCAACAACATGCTTCAAGTGAAAGGCTTGATTCTCCATTACTGCATACTATCACCTGAAATCCTTTTAGTTACACAATCAAGCTAACATAATCATGCACACAGAGAAAATTTAATAAACTAACCAGGCTGCTCTTCTTTTTCACAATCTGGATCTGCAGGAACAAGTATTTCAACAATCTTCATTTTGATCTCAGCAGCACTTCCATACTGACTGGGCTCTAATGTCAGTAGACCAACAAGAATACCTACAACGATATAGATGAAAATTTATTATTCACAATTCTAATATAGCCTCCAAAAAACAAACAATCCAAATTTACACACCAATGGAGCCATGCACAGAAGCTATTTTATCACAAGCATATTTCCCAAGATCAGACAAAGCATAGAGGGCCTCCAAGGTGTAGAAGAGCAGCATGATATCATGTACAGTTAAGAAAGACACCATATGTTGATATATCTGAAGAATAGAGCAAACAAAATTTTATAATATGCAAATTAATTTTAGCTTAATATAAATAAGTAACAATTATATATGCAGAAATATTAAAGAACAATACACAAAAAAATCATTTGGCAATAATTTGCTTCCTACAATAATAAACATTTATCATATTTTTGATTTCATACTAATGATTAACTGTTTAATTCAAAGAAAAATGTAATTACACTTAATATAATAACACAAACATTGTGGTATCAAAATTTACAAAATTAAACATTAAGTAGTATAAAATAATTAGGTAATATCAAAGTCCCATAATTAAAGAAATCATATTTATAAAAATAATATTGATGATTCTCGAATACTCAGTTTTCCAGTATTAACAAGCATAATAAATGCATCTAAAATTCAATAAAAAGAACATAATTTCAAATCATTTAAATTTGAAAAATCCACCCATCACCATTCAAAATTTGATTTCAAAGCTCGATTAAGTAATTTCCAAGAAAAATAATAATTCCTTAAAATAAAAGAAATTATATTTTTTACAAGCACTAATATCTGAGTGAAATGTTAAAATTTTTAATGTTGCAAAACTTGTAAAAAACATTAGGAGATATAATTTTTTTTAAAAAAGTAATAATTTGAAAAAGTTGATAAAGTAAACTGAATAAAAATAATAGCTTTATAAGCACATGTAAAATTAAAATTTAGGGCAACAAATATTATTAGACATTTTTCTAGATTAATCCACTTATAGTAAGAAGTTCATGATGCAATTCTATATTTTAAAATTATTCACAAACATTCCTTTCCTTCTCGCACCACAAGAGAGATTTTTAAACTCATTTTTGTGACGTTTCTTTTAGTCTCCTTGTATTTATTCATAAGAAAATTAAAACACATTTCAATTTTAAGAATAGGCAAACTATCATGTTTAATAAAAAAACCAATTTAAGATTAATACCTCTATATCTAATCGAGAAGGTATATCTTCATTGAGATCTCGACTGCATAACTGGGATAAAATATCCATTGATCGAATGCTCATAAACCTATCAGGTGACTGTAGACCTTTTATCACAGTTTGAAATAACACACGTGAGCTGCTGTCTTTTTCAATATGCAAATCAATCTGTATAAGAAAATATGCAAATATTCAAAATGCAAATCAATCAATTTTCAATTACCAACATCCTTTATTTAAAAAAAAAAATTATGAGAGGTTTTGAATTTTTAAACCACTCTATAACTTACTTCACATGCTAAGTTGGCCAAAGTATCATATGCTGTTTGTCTAAGATTAGACCAAGAAGAATGAATAGATATCAACAAAAACCTAGAAAAGATCAGTTTAAATACATATAATAAATATCCAATTTTTCACAACTTTTTCTTAATTATGAAATATCAGAATATGATTACAAAGAGAAATATATAAGTTAAACAATTCATAGAAGCATATTATGAATAAAAATTTTAATAAAAGTTTTATTCAGAAAAATTACAATTTTTAAAAGAGCAAAATTTTAATTTTTTTCATATATAAAAGTCTCTTATAATAAGGATTTAAAAATAAAACTTTTTAATATAATATAGAGGAGAAAAAACTTACTTAATGAAAATGGAACTGCGAACTAAAACAGGAACATTGTTCTTTTCAAATGACAGGTTATGTAAAATCAAAGCAACCTGTTTCAAAAATACATTGTGAAATTAGAAATTGTTTTTAAAATTTAGAAAGTTCAATGGTAAAAAAAATATTTTTAAATGTATTTGAATATGCACTCTTTTTACCTGTTCTATAAATACATGGGAAATGCCAAAATTAATAAAAATTACAAAAAATAGGATTGTCACTCATAAATTAAATCAAAATTAACAACATTTAGACATCAGTAAGCATATGGAAATAGACATATAAATAAATAAAGTAGTATTGGTTTAAATTTTACTGGTTTGTGGTTCAAGTACTGGAAAAAAAGCAATTTAACCATAAACTAGAATTACTTTTTAATGCAAAAATTACAGATACAGTAGAGCCTGATTATGTTTTACTCTGTTAACTCGGATTTCCTCATAACCACATCAATCTGCAAGTTTGTTTGTTTTTTTAAATAAATTTCAGGTACAATCTCCAAATTTTCATAACTGCATTTATTTGTTTCATGCATGTATTTTAAAAAATCATTTCTTTACTGAAATCTTTTAACTGCTATGAATGTGTGAAAAGTAAGCAAGGAAAGGGGATTTACAACTATTCTGTGCAGAATCAACCAACCTTAGTTACACATCTCATCACCAATAACAAACAGCATATGATGCTACACTGTCTAAATGGAAAATGCAATAAAAAAAACTTCTGTGGCTGCAGTGGTGTAGTGTCTAGTGAGTCTGACTGCAAGCATTGCTAACTCAGGTCCGATTTCTGCTGGATTTGCATTGTGTAGGTGATCATGGATTAATTTAGACCTTCATCAATTCAAGGTTGATAAATGAGTACCAAGTTTGTTAGGGAAGTTAACTGAGGATCCAGTGTTAGGCTAGTCACTAGGTCAGGACACTAGCGAGTAATTAGTATCCCAGGCACAAAATTTACAGAAACCAAGATGGGCACAACCTGATGGGACTTCTTAAGCCCAGGCAAACTTTAACTTAAGCATATTTCTATTGTTAAGAAAGTAGATGTCTTTTCTTCATTTGATTAGTTCAATATAAAGATGATTTTCTGTCAATGTGTTTTGTGTCATTTCTTCTCATTCTCTGGTTAACCTAGATTTCGATATCCTGGACTAACCTTGGTTCCAATTAATCCAACTTAACAAAGCTTTAATGTATTTTCTCATTCATAACTAGATATAGCATCATGCTATAAAATTTTAAAAAAAAACATTTTGTTATGTTTCATACAAAAAGCCATAACTTTCACAAAATTCCCTCAATACTTAATAGTGCTCCCATAAAATTGGCATAAAAAATTTGTGAAAAAGTATAAAGAAGAAACATAAGAAATGTAATTATATAAATATTTTTAGCATACATCTTGTTTTATGAATAACCACAAAAAAAATTTGTCAATCAAAATTTACCCTCAATACTCTTTGTCCTTCTAAATTTACTACACCCAAATCATCCTCCAAGTTCAGCAATACTTCATAAGGATCACATTCACCTACAAATAAAACATTTTTTCATTTAAAAATATTCAACAAAATTATATGCATAATAAATATACTTTGATAGTAGTTCCTTCTATCAGAATACTATTCCATTATTATGATAAGAGTCCATACATCACATAGCTCCAAATAAATTTTTAAAAGGAGAGAGAGAGAGAGAGAGAACTATCCGATTCATTCTTAATTTATACGAAATAATCTAATACTGAAATCTCATTTCAATAAGTCCTTATCTATTCAATGATCAACTGAAAAGAAAATATTAATTCTAGTACATAATATTATTGTTGATAAACATTTTACAAAATAAAGGGGAAAAAATGGAAAATAAAAAAATTTAGATACATACACAATATACCAATTTATTAACAAAGCAAACTGAATTTCAGATATGTAAACAAACTATTTCAAAAAAAGAAATATTAAATATTTGTATACTTTCTTGAAAAACCTACTAACATTCTTGAGTACTTAACAATTAAAATATAACATAAAGAAAATTATTGCAATCTGATAATTTGATACATAAAAATGTCAAAAAATAAGACCTTAATTTGATCTCTCATACTTCAAAAATTGTTCCAACAAAAAAATATGCCTTACTGAGGTAAAATATATTTAAAAAAATCAAAAATGAAAGAATGGTAAAAATCAAACTTCCATCTACTATTAGTGTTTTTGGGTTTTTTTTTTTTTTTAAATCATTTCATAAACTATTTCACTAATATGTATTTAAAAAAGGATTAACTTTTCACATATTTATTTAGCAGATCAAATATTGGGCAATAATTAATAAAACAGTAAAATAAAATTCAATTACAGTATTTCAATACTTATTAGTTAATTTTCAATTACACTAATTTTAACTAAAAAAAGAGATTTTTTAAAAGATTTTTTTTTATTTAAGTAGTTAGTGGAATAAAGGAATATGATTTTCAATAAATTCAAACCTGCCCTCCTTTTACAATTAATACTAAAACCAAAATACATAAGACGAATAAAATTTTCACTTTCAATAACCTTTGTTCAAATCTCTATCTTTTCATTAGTAAAGCTCAGTATTCAAATATTATCATTTTTTTAATAAATTCTTAAAATAGGAAAAATGTATGAAAGTTAAAATAAATATTCATGAATCAACAATATAAACTGACTGATAAAAAGGGTAAGTTGAAACACTGCAAAAATATACCTAATTCCAGTCCTAACAACTTCAAAAAGGAATAGCTCTGTGAATCAACAGTGCTCCGCCAAAAGCGATGCATGTTTCTGCCTTCAAGGTCTTTCCAACTTTCTAAATAGAGCATCTTTAGATCTGAAATATAACCATGTACTTCTCAACAATTTTATTTTATATTGAATAGGAGAAACAACTTGCATAACTTCAAATTACAAAATAAATTTAAATAACTATTAATAAATGTTTTAAACAAATTTTTATGTTTCTATAAAAGATATTTTTAAATCTCTAAGTTTTGAAAAATGAAGAATACATTAACAATTATCTAAATGCTAGTTACTGTTAACACAGAAACAAAGTTTACATTTAAAATAGCTTTACATTTTATTTCTCTACCTTTACAATGCATTTTTTTCTTTAGGAGTGTAAGCCTTATATTAGACATATTCAAAACTTTTTATTAATCCTAAATCAGGATCAGAATAATGACTGAACTTAATTTGTCCCCCCTCCTACAAAGGCACATAATTCACAAATACTAAAAAGTTATAATCCTACATTAAATAAACAATTCTTGGTCTAGAAATAATTCAAAGATGTATAAGACTTTCATATATGGATGAAAAAAGTTGAATATATTATATATACTATTCAAAAATATTCTAAATGTTTCTGGAACTTTAAAAACAAAAAGGGGAAAAATACAACAAAATTATTGAAAATAGCCTAAAACATTTTAACAATGTAATCAAGATTTCCTTCAATAACTAATCATTTTTTTAACTATGAAAATCATAATCAAAATTTAAAAAGCAAATTAGTTTAGTCTACATGAATTAAATGATGAATAAGTAGTCCAAATCTTGGCCATGGCCTTGCAGCTTTTTCAACATTTGCTTAGATACAATACAATGCTTTCACTTTAGACAAGTATAAGAGTAAAACTATGTTATCTCCTTATACTATAAACACTTATCATTTTTTTAACCACAATATTAATATAAGATAATATATATAAGACCTACCTTCCTGCCATACCCCCGCTTGTGCAACCAACAGATCCACCAGCTTTGGTGCCTTTTCCAAGTTAATGGAATAGCTGCCTTCATTGGAGAGGATGGTGCACACATTGAGAGCAAAGTCCTGCTCGTTGGGAAGACCACTCAGCAGAGACAAGCACAATTTATCATAGCTGACGGCATTCGGACCGCCTTTGAAGCCAGGAGCAAGACAGGCAGAAGCTTAAATTGATTCATTCACATAATTATTCTTATTCATAACTTTAGTATACCCACTACTTAAGATAGTAATTCCTTAGAATTAAACTTCATGTTAGAATTATTAAGGAGTCAATTCAAAGACTAATAAGATAACAAGTTAAGAAACATTAGTTAAAAATAAAAAAAATATCCTTAAATTAAAAATACATTTAGATATATTTCTCTACTAAATCTGATAACGCAATATTCCATAATTCAGACAGCATGTAATAAATTTTATATAAAAGAGTCATTTACCACATTTTGAAAGTTCAAATAAAATATAAAGATAAAAAAAAAATAATAATAAAAATAGATTTATCCATTTAAGGAAAGATTACATAAAACTTCCATTACATATAAAAATTATTGAGATTTCCCCCCCTTTTCAGTTAATTAGAAAATATAGAAATGTTGTATTAAAGAGTACAATTAATTTTCAAATACACTTAATAATATTTTTTAAAAAAAGGTTGCATTCATACTATAATTATAAATAAAAAGAAAATTAATTGGCTATTTATTAATACAGAATTTTAAAAAAAAAAATTCTTTTACTTTAATTTTGCTATGATGAAATGTTAAAATCATATCCACAGAAAAAATTAAATGTATCGTCTATTAAAGTTCGCCCATTCTACAGCAAAAACTATTTAGTTACAAAAAATATGATTGTATATATATGATAGTTGATGTACAAACTATTTCAAAATATACAAGTAGTAGAAGAATTCTTGAATCAATTTTTGGAAGAATATCATATTTTTTTTTAAAATTTAATTTAATTAATTTTGCAAAACTAAAGCTTTTAAAAAGCAAAAAATCATATTGTAGTAAGCTATATGATACACAGCAAACTAAATAAAGGGGAAAAAATTCAGACCGAATATGAAAAAAAAATTGTGCCCATAATTCAATCAGTCAATATGATTGGGAAAACCTAGAGACAAAAAAAAATTGCTTTAACTTTTGAACTTTTATCACTTTTGCTATTAAAATCCTGGCTTATCAAGTTGCAAAGTTTGGTTTTAAGGATCATTACAAATTATATCAATTCACAGAATAGTTTAGCGGTTTTCATATTTCTCTCTATATAACATACATGTAATATTTCATGTGTATGAGTAGTAGTCCATTGTTGTCCAGCTTCCAAATTTTGAGTTATTGAATGAAATCACTGCCTCAGTACTTAAAGAGAAGCACCTTTTTAATGGGTTTTCTATTACTCACATTGAAACTATGTGCCTCTTCTCCAGGAGTAAAAACATCTAATAGACCCCAAAGGGAATTTCTTTCTAGCCCAGTTGTCAAGAGTATATGCCTGCAAATTAGTAGTTCAAACCTGCCTAAACCAGTATACTAACAGACTTTCACCAAAAAAATAATGCAAAATTAGATAAAACTCATATTTTTCCATTTTCAAATCAGCACTCAAAAATAAACCAACATTTCTAGCAACTGCCACAGAGCTTTATTTGCATGTTTCTAGAAACAAATTCTGAAGAAATGATATTTTTTTTCCCAAGATAAGAACTGCATTATATGTTGAGCACCAAATTGTTTTCGATAATCTTATTCAGGTGGGACTGATTTTTTATTTTTTCTTCCAAGATTTTTATTTTAATGTTTTTTATGATTATTCTCCTATTGATACATATTTTTTTTAACTTTATGTCTGGGTTTTTTTTTTTTTTTTTTTTCCCTTACATTTCCAAGGAGGGTCATGTGATCCTAACAAGTAACTTTTTATGCGAAGACGAAGTGACCACCCACGAATATTTTTAAAATTACTAGAAGGGGTTTTACCATTGAAAAACTGGCTGCTGAGCTAGAAAATCTATCAGACATCATAGAGGTCACAGATAACTCTTCAAAAGACAGAGATTTTTTACCTTATTGATAATTCAGATTTAAATCCAGAAAATAAAGACGATGATGAAGCTTTCCTAAATTCTGATTATTATAGTGACAACAACGTTCTGCTGGTCAATCTTATACATAACAGAAAAAGGGAACCTGTGGCTAGTATCCAAAACTCTTTTGCCTTCCCTAATTTATATATTGGTGTTCAAGAAACGTTGTCTAAGAGCTAAATGGAAATATTCTGCAGCATTTTTCAAATACTTCATTGATGATAATGTAATAACTTTATTAGTTACCAAGACTAATAGATGTTAAGCCCAAACCATTGTTTACATCAGAGGTCTTCAAACTAAGTTCCACTGAACCATTAGGTTCTCTGGAACTTTGACAAGGGTTCCACAAGGGACCACTATTTGCTTAACCAAAGTGCCAAAATATTAGACAGTTTGCATATAAAAATAAGTATAAATAAATATTTTACGGATAAAATAAAATCACGTGCTTATAACTCAAGACATATTAGGTCACATATTGGCCACCGTTCTTTGGCTTAGGTCAGGGATATTCAACACTTTGGGGTACCCTTTGAGCTCAGCGTGTTTTCTTTGATGCTTTTTCAAGAGTTATAAAGCGACCAAACATATAATTCTGTATGGTAGTGAACTCGACAAAAACATTTCAATTAGACATATTCCTTTTAGATGTATTTTTGTAATACTCTCCAATTATCTATCATTTGACATTATGATAGATAATTAGGGAGGATTGTGGCAACAAAATGAATGTTAGCAGGAAATTTTATGGCTCGTTAGGGAATCCTACTTTTTCCCTTAAGGGTTGAGGCATTTTCCATCGAGACATTTGTTCAAAAGGGAAAGGGTAAGAATTACTATAGTTGCCATCAATAAGGACACTAGGTATCAGTAAGTGTCTGTATGTCAGCTTGGTTTGAGATTTTATTGGATTTGAATTCAATATTCTTTGATGTAATTTTTGCAAAGCAACCATTTACTTTAATGAAACAAAAATCCGCTTTAAAGAAAAAAACAGATTATATACTCACTTTTGATGCAATATTAATTTGAAGCCTTAACAAATTGGGGTGGCAGATAGGAATCTTATTTTATTCATTTGGACAAATTACTTTTTCTGTGTCTTCTTTGTTTAGTTAACTCACTTTTTTTTTTCAAGTTAAAATTATTAAATGGAATTTAGTTTTTGTAAAATATCTATAAATCTTCAGAAATAACACTAAGTAAATATATATAAAATATCAGCTTAATTTTTAAAAAAATGTATGAAAACAACGAATATATTCTATTTTTTGTTTTTCTTATTGTAATCAATACTTTCAGTTTTTAAAATAATGATTATTTCATTAAAAGATGTCACAAAAAAAAAAAAAGCTCCTCAACATTAAAGACCTTTTAAACTCTTCTACTTATTACTAATGAATAATTTTTAAGCTCCTTTTTTTGTAATTTTATTGAATCTCAATGGATCGAGGGGTGGGGGGTGTTCTGAATCCCAAACAACATAACAGCCCTTCACACAAGATTTGCCAAAGGCCATGCAATCACTATGAACGAGAGACAAAGATACAGAAATGAATAATCAAATTGCCCCCTCCATGGGGTTGTTGTCAACCACTCAAGTCTTAAAAGGAAAAAGAAATAGACTAATTCTGCATTTTTGAAGATGTGAAGAAAAAAAAGAGAAATCTTTTCGCGAATGGCAGCTGTGCTCAAGTGGATCATTTTAGTAGGCATTGCTTTATCCAAAAAAGTAAAACACTTGGAGGTTTCAATACAGTCATGCACAAGCCTATAAGTGAGTGTTTATTTTGTTTTTATATTATAATTGAGAACTAATTATTTATTTGCAATTTACACTACTCTAGCAATAATGGATATGTGGTTAAAAACTGGTAAACTTCATACAAGGGATACAGGAAATAAGTTTTGCTACTACTGGTGATAATGAATCAGATGTCATAATCAAAAAGTTGTCAGATGATTCAGATTTACCCATTTGTAAAAAGCGGAAGTACAATAAAATTTGGTTTAACCTGGATCGGTGATGAAAATGAATCAAAAGGATTATGCCTTGAATGTGAACATGTGATGTATAACAGCAGTTTAAACCCCTCAAAATTGAAAAGATATTTAGAAACAAATCATCCAACTTTACATAATAAAAGTGTTGACTATTTCAAAAGAAAATGTAATGAGTTGAAAAATAGAAAAATGACCTTTAAGAACTTTGTTAAACACAATAATGATAATGCTTTGGAAGCATCATATTGTGTCAGTTATCGTACTGCTCAACAGGGTGAAACTCATGTGATCGCAGAAAACTTAATTAAACTGTGTGTAAAAGACGTAGTTACTCCTATGACTGGGAAGAACACGATAAATTAATTGATATTGTACCCCTATCGGATGCTACAATTTCAAGGCGTGTTAAAAATGTTTAGTTTTTGTGAAAATGAGCTGATAAGACATTTGAAAGCTTCTGAACATGGATTTGCTATTCAACTTGATGAAACTACAAATGTAGTTGTATTATCGATCTTGCTCATTACTGAGAGATATATACATGGAACAGCTACTCAAAAAGATATGCTAATTTGAAAAATCTAAAAATTTTTAATATTGCAAATTCATATTTCAAAAAGCATGATATATCTTGGGATTTGTATCAAGTATGTACAGACAGAATAAAGGCAATGCTTGAAAATTGAATGGCATAGTTGTAAGCAGTAAACAAAAAAAATCCTCATGCAAGAAATACTCATTGTTGTCTCCATCGACAAGCTCTTGCAGTGAAGAAAATGCTAGAAGAACTTAAAAAAGTACTTAATGATTGTGTTAAAATTATAAATTGTATCAAATCAAGATCATTGAATTCAAGATTTTTCAGTTTATTGTGTAAAAGTATGGGAAGTTTACATAAAAAAACAACTAGTGCACACAGACGCCTGTTGGTTCTCATGGGAAAATGTTGAAGAGATTTTGCAAATTAAAAGATGAAAAAAGAATTTTCTTATCAGAACATGAACCTCAGTTAGCTCAGAAGTTAAATGATGGGTTCAGAAATTGCATAGCTAGCAGATATTTTTACCTATTTCAATGAGCTCAAAACATCGCAGCAAGAAACAACTATCACAATTTTCAAGTACAAAGTAAAATTAATGTCACTCTTTTCAAATTGAAATTTTCTGCAGCTTGCACTTTAAAAGGTAACATTGAATGCCTTCGTTTTAGTTTAGTTCTTTTTATTAACGTCGCACTAGAAGCAACACAAGGGCTATTGGCGACAGATCTCGTAATTTTGAACCTCGATCAAGTGACAAAGATGACACCTGAGCTGGCACCCCTTCTCCTAACTTCCACACCATACCAAAGGGGAGGACTTTGGGTCTTGACAGATTTAACGTGCATCAACCCCGGCTAAATTGCAGGTCTTTAGTAGCCAAGGATCAAACCCACGACTGAACGAAAACCACCAGACACAAATCCAAAACCATGACCATTGAATGCCGTCATAATTTGCATAATATTTTAGAAGCTAGTAACACTAATCAATAAAAATGAGAAAATTACTTTGGTCTAAAATTTATCAGATGTGATTTCTTGAATATTTTCCTATTCAGAAAGAGAAATTATCTTGGATCCAAAATCCTTTTGAAGACTATGATACCTCCAAACTTCCAATAAAAGAAAGAGAACAACAAATTAATATATATCGACTGACACTTAACTGAAACTGAGACTTAGTCAAGTTGACATTATGCATTTTTGGATTGACATCAGAAATGAATATCCTGAAATTGTCAAAAGAGCTGTGAAACATCTAATGTCATTTGTTTAAGCCTATGTCTGTGAAAAATCTTTCTCTTTGTATGCTGTGAATTCTACAGAAATAGACAGGATACTGAAGATGATATTAGGCTGCAGATTTCAACAATTATTTCAGGTGTAAAAATACTTTGTAATGAAAAACAATCACATCCAAGTCATTAAAAAAAATTTAATTTGTTGTAATTTAAAATATTGTTGCTTTTGTTAGAATATATCTTAGGGGGGGGGGAATCTCATTAGCTACCTTACCATTATTTATCTAATTAAGATGTTTGTTTTGCAATAAAATAAAAATGAAATAATTTTGTAAATTTAAGTAGGATTAAAGTTTTGATATCTTTTTTTTTTTTTTTTTTTTTTTTTTCTTTTCTTATTGCTCTTTGATCAAGAATTTCCTTCAAGAAAACAGTAAGTTCAAAGGGTTCCCAAAAGTAAAAAAGCTTGAATACTTCTACCACTGGTCTACATAAAAGGTGTAGGAAATGGAACAAATTAAGAATGATTAAATGGGTGAGCATGAATACCAATGATGTATAGCAATTTTGGGGATCCTTTTGAGGATGGATCTAATACAACTTCTTTAACTGAAAGTCTATTGGTGTACCAATATGTTGGAAGAAATGGTGTACCAAGAGTAATGAGCCATAATCGATTAGACATGTTACTTGGAATCATAACCGATTAGACATGTTACATATCCCTCATAAAGAACAACATTGAACTTCAGATAACCTTTTGTTCAAAATCTCAAGCCCCTTCAATTTGCTACAACCTAAATTTAAAGGAATCATATTTCAAATGAATTAGTTTACACCAATGAGAGCAATTAGCAGTTTTGTGGAATAAAGATAGAGACTCAAGAAATCTTTAACTTTCCAAGACATGGCTATTTTTCTGATCGAAGGCTAAATAAATGATAAAATGACATACATGATTTTATGACATGCCATAATCACAAGTTGATCCAGTAACAATAAATGCCTTAAAAGTATTAATGATGATGCAAAAATTTTAAATGTTACGAATTATCAATTTCTTTACAACACTTATTACATAAACTAGCAATGTAAAATCATTTTAACCCAGTAAAAAAAAAAATATATGGAAGAATATTTATATAGTACTTGTATAACAGCAAAATAAACATGATAGTTTTCAGTATTATATAAAAGTAAATTGTGAACTATTGGAGGAATTTTTCCCCTTTGTGCATTAATATATAATAAAGCAGCTTAATATGTCATACACAACAGACAATTTTGACAGTTTATTTTCAGTTAATAAAGCTAATTAAAAAAATAAGTCAAAAAACAAAATTTCTCAACATGTTTAGAGTTGTTTTAAATTTAGTTTTTTTCCCCATTTCCTAATAAAAATGAGCTTAGTCCCTTAAACAATAATAAAATTTCACATAATTTTGTTGATAAACAAATATGAGATGAAAAAAAAATGGGTACTTTTCCATTACCAGGGTACCAGAATATTTGACACTGGTGGACTTCTATTTTCATTACATTTAATGAAGTATCATATTAATGAATTTTTTTATTTGATAGTTATAATTAAACTTGGTTAATTATCTTGAACATGTTAGCAGCAACCTTTGAAGAGTATATCTTTAAACATTTATTGCAACCCTATAACAAACCACTTCTTAAAAAATAAGTTTTCTTTTTGGAAAAACAAACCATTTTTAAAATGCTACGATGGATTACTACAATTTGGCAGTTGTCTAAAGACAAAGTGGCAAGCAACCAATGTGGCCTTTGTAGCCTAGTGGTCATCATCGCGGATTTGCAGCCAGCAGTTTTCGTCGTCATGAGTTCAAGCCTTGATGCTGCTATAGACCTGCAGTGTAAAGGACGTGTTAAATCTGTTCAGTTTCAAAGTCCTCTCATTAGCATGGTGTGGAAGTTAGGAGAGGAAGGTACCAGCTTAGGTGTCCTCTTCATCACTTGACTGAGGTTCAAATTACAAGGTCTGTTGTCAATAACCCTCATGCTGCTACTAGTGTGAAGTTAATAAAACCAATCAATCAGAAAGCAACCAATTTTTCCGAAAGAATGAAATTCTTCCTTTAGAAAGACATTGTTTAAATGATCATTCAATGAGGTTTTGCATGAGTGATTTGTCACAGGATGGCTATGCAGTCTACGATCATGCCGAGAAAATTAATGAAAATGCGGACACAAATATAGTTCAATGAATCTCAAATCCCTTTTCTCACTGTTTTATGATTTATAAAACGTGTGGTATCAAGAGTTGATGTTGATTAAATTTTGCAAACTTCAGTTTCAAATAAACAACAATATGACTGCCGACTGAAACAACTATATTAGAGAAATTTATGCCAATACTTTGGTGTTACAATAAAAACAAAAAATCAGAAGAGCCAACAAAGCAGTTGAAATAGATGAAAGTCATTTTACTCGAAGGAAAAACAATTCTGCAATCTTCCACTCCAGTGTTTTTTCTGTGGGTTATATCATGAAATTAAATAATGTTTCCTTGTTGCAGTTCCAAATTGAACAGCAACCACTGCAATGGCCATAACAAAAGAAACATATAGTTGATGGTAGTAACATATTTTCCCAACTGTTGGAAAGGATACAAAACAAAAGAAATGAAAAATTCTGGATTTGAATATTTTTTACAGCAAATCACTCACATAATTTTGTGGACCCAAAAATCCTATGATACTCGCAGACAATAGAGGGGTTGTGGGGTTCTATGGAATGACATAATATACGTCAGCACGGAAAGCATTAATTGAATTTATGAGCCAACATTTGTATGCTAAGACAAATTTGTTTTCAGCAATTGTAAACTAAAGTTACAATTTCATGCCTGCTGTATAGCTATATATATTTTTTTAAATTTTATATCTTTCCCTTTTTTTTTTTCAGGTTTGTTTCAATTTATTAGTGTATATTAAACATAACAAAAAAAAAGAATTCCACCAGGGTCAAGTATTCTTTTTACATAAAATTTAGGTTTGGCAATAACTGCTCCAACTTTTAAGTATGGCTGGTTTTGTATCAGCCCACAACAAATGGAAAAGTACCAAAATAATTAATAATATGAATATGTATTTATAATGTGCTGGAAGCCTTACATGTCTAACAGAGTGTGTAGGTCTTGTTTAAACATATTTGTTTGGCACAAGTAGCTGTTTTGCAGTTTTTGGATGCACACTCTGTCTTTTTGTTGGGCTAGGTAATTGCACTACCTGATTGCTTATGATTAGGAACATCAGTAAACAGCAAATATACAGGTTTTAATATATCTACAGATATACTGATACATTTGCCCTTGATTGTCAATGTGAATATTTGTCATGTCTTTTTACAACAGGAAAAGGTCCATTGTGATCAGAATCTAGCAATTTCCTCACTCTATCAATATGTATGAATTCTTCTGTACTACTACACAGATCCTGTGGACAAAAACTTTTCGAGAATTTCATCTGTGAATTAGTAATTGTTTTAACAGTTCCATTTGTTTCTATGATTCTTAAGCAAACATATCTGCATCCATGATATTTTTCAGTTTTTTAAAAATCTATCCTGGTATTCTGATATATTTGTTTGAAAACAATTTGTTGCAGCACAAATGCAACTGCGAAGTCTAAAGAATCGCTGAAGAGAGTTAATGGGGAGCTAAGATTAGGAGAATTTAAGAACGCAGCATTTGCCAGGTCATATTTGCATTCTTCAAATCTTTCTTTTGCTTCTTCCGTCCATGGAATTTTATACATTTTCTTGATGCCTATTAAATACTCATGTAATGTTGCTTGGTTTTTTGGCAGCATCTTTTATATATTGCCCCTAGAAATTAAATAGAATAAGGATTAGTTTGGTTTTATTAACATTGCACTAGAAGCAATAAGAGGGCTTTTGGTGATGGACCTCGTAATTTTGAACCTTTGTCAAGTGAAAGGACTACACCCTGAGCAGGCACAACCCTCTCCAAACTTCCACACCAACGAGGGGACTTTGAGCCTCGACAAATTTAACATGCATCAGTCCTGGCTACACAGCAGGTCTTTTGTGTATCAAGCATCGAACCCAGGACTTGAAAAAAAAACACGAGCTCGCAACCATGGCCACTAGGTTACCATTGCTACAAGTAGACCAAGGAAAGAAAACAATTCATCAAGTTTCCAGCAATTCATACGCCAAGATTACTTTCATTTTTTCAGGAAAGAATTTTGAGCCTTCAGGAATAATTATATATCCTACAAATTCTAAATAATGAATTATTCTAATGATTGACTATCCAATATATATATATATATATATACACACACACAAAGGCCATTTTGCTCTAATAAAAAAAAAACTAGTTTTGGATGTCCTGTATATTCATCTTCAATTGAAAAAGCTACTGTAATGTCATCTTAAATATGGGAAAACAAAGTCCAAACCAAAAAGTATTACTATTGCTGTTTTGTTTATCTTCTGCTATTAGAATTTGAATAATTAAATAACTCAATTTTTTAGAAAATATTTTCTCTTGTGTTAATATGTGATGAAAGTCCTCTATTCTAGGGTAAAATAATAGTTAGGAATCATTTGAACATTTTGGCATTTGTAGTCCTCACACAATCACAAACTTCCATCTTTCTTGAAAACCAAATAAAGTGGATCGGTCCATGGAAATTTTGAAGGTATAATTATATCATTATTCAACATATATTGAACACCTGCCCAATCAATTTTAATTTATGTGAATCTAATTGGCAAGCTTTCGAAACAATAGGAGAGCTTTTTTGGAGCTATAAAGTGTTTAACATAATATTATGAATTACAGATAGGTTTTGTTACATTAGATGTTGTAACAATACATTCGTATACTGAAAATTTTATTATTTTACATATATTGAACACTTTCCCAGTCAATTTTAATTTATGTGATTCTAATTAGCAAGTTTTCGAAACAAAAGAAGAGCTTTTTGGAACTATATAGTGTTTAACATTATATTTTGAATTATAGATAGGTTTTGTTGAATTGTAGATTAGGTTTTGTTAAATTAGGATGCTGTAACAATAATACATTTGCATACTGAAAATTTTTATCAGCCATACTTATATTAATATGTACCCAGCATAACTTGGAATAAACAAATTTGAAACACCATCTGTTAACATTCTATTAACCATATCAATAAGCAGCTTGAAAAATTTAGTTAAAAAATTTGCACCCGTAATAGCTTGATCTACTTTAGCTATCACAAAAGGTAATTGATAGATCAACATAGATCTAAATCCTAAGTTTCAATTTTGAAACCAAAAACGAATATCATTGTTCTATTTGCTACATACAACTTGAAAGAATTACATATTTTATACTTTGTTGATGCAGGAATCCTTGATAAATCTGCTCCATTGTCCACAAGAAAGCATAAATCTGTTGTTTCATCCAAAACAAATAAAAGATAATTATGGTTATCTATCAATTCATTTGTAACAAAAATTAACATTGAATCTACTGCTGATCCAAGTTTTTTTATGCCATCCAGATGCAAAGACCTTTACATTTATTAGGATAACATTCATCACCAAATTTAAAATGGCAGTAATAATATTTTCTATTGGGCTTATATCACTTTCTTCCCTTTCATTTAAATTAAATCCAAACTCAAAATTTACTTCCAGAATGTCTGAATACTTAATTCAGAAATCTGTTTTTCATGTTTAGAAATTTTGTCAAGCATAGTATTCATTACAGATATGTCTGTGCCAGCAAAACGAATTCCAGTAGTAGATCTCATTTTGTAAGTTTTATTTGCCACTATTGACAAGTTATCCAAATCCTCATTGCACACAACTGAAACAGTTTTTATTGCTTTTGGAAATTTTCCAAGTCACAAGATTTACAAAACTTACTCTGTTACATTCATTTCACCAAGTGATTTCATAATAATATGTAAAGTTTCATATTGCCAAGAGTAATTCCTGTTAGCAATTTCTTTATACTCTTTTCCTCATTTTCTTTAAAAATACTCAATAGTCAATTTTCATAACCAAATTTTTGTCATTCTGCTCACTTTGAATGATATCTAAAGCATTTTCTACTGCTCTTAGTTCTAATCATGATCAACAAGAAAATTAAATTTAGTCAGATCTAAGAAATGGGTCAGCTTAGTATCTAGCAATTAAGAAATATGCCTCAACTTGGGAGAAAAAACATATTTCAGGTCTTTCTTTCCAAAAAAGGTAGTTTTTTAATGTTTACCCTTTTTACTTCAAATTTTTTTGTCTGTCAGCTTCATAATGGAAGTTTCATCAGTAGCCATGATTTCATTTGGTAGAAGAAACTATTCTGAGAAAAAGGTTGTGGTGTTGCCAGTACTTAGCTCTCTTGATGCAATTGATACACAAGAGGCAAATCATAACTTCTTTTAAGAATGAATGATGCTCTTACATATTCAAATAAGAAAATAAAATTTTCATATCCATTCAGCAACATACTTTACTACTTTTGTTTGACAACAGAACAAATAACAATATTAATAGAGATGCTACAGTACAAACGATGCATATTTTGTTTCCTTATCTCAAACATTGTAGTAAATGCTCCACAATTATATAATAAACTAAGTGACAAAAAAATTAGTACAACAAAATTCAAAGAAGCTGTTTTTCAGTCTCAAGTCCAAATATAGAGCCAATACAGAGACCTTTGAACTTAAGGCAAAAGGTCTATTGAAAACTGGGACAAAGCAAAAAAATTTTCAGGAGGGAGAGGGTCTCACTTCAACTCATATCATAAATATTTCAAATTTTACTGTTTACTTTCAAGGTGAAAAGAATGTTTATGTTGAGTACATGATTTCGAATATCAATTTTTTTCTGGAAAAAAAAAAAATTCAGCCTAAAAAAGTTTCAGTTTTATAATTTCAGTACACAGCAATCCATATGGGGAAGGGCTTACAAACCCCATTGATCCCTTATGCATATACTACTGATTGAAAGAAGTAGGTCAAAAGAGTTACATGAAAAAGATGCAACCTATGTTACAAATCTATGTCAAGACAATAAGACACTGCATTTACTGAAAAAAAGTGTGAAGAAGTTAACACTCTTTCGCTAGACTCGTAAAATTCCAATGTATATTTCAAGTTTTCAAAACCATGAATGAAACTAATCATTTCACATTTATTTTAGTTTAGTAATATTTTATGTTATGCAAAAATATAGAACGATGGCTTTTTATGGTTACAGAAAATATTTTTATGATGTTGAAACTTTATTATTATTGCATATGTTAAAAACATAATCTTTAGTAATGGGTCAGCTTAGTACCTAGCTAAATTTTATTTTTATTGAAACCTAATGAAAAAATCCTTTTTTTCATTTCCCATTTGCTTTCATTTTGTACTAAAGAACAAAATAAATAACTGAATTACATAAAAATATATCTAAATATTGCTAAATAGACAAAAATTGACAAACATTCAATCTACCCATCTGCATCAAGGCATCATGCACCCCAGAACTGAACAATCTGTTAACATGCTCAAAACAAATGTAAAACATATTCATGAGTAAGCACATGATGATAAATAAGTAAATGCCCACCTATGGTCATGTGATTCAAAAAAAAAAAAGAAAGAAAGAAACTGAAAATTATTATTAGTGCACACATGGTGCTCAACATGTTAGAGAGAGCCATTTAAATTTAAGTGCAATAAAACATTTAATTTTTCTTAATATCTCTCTGACCTTTCTTTCTTTCTTTCTTTTTTTTTTTTTTTTTTTTTTGGTTCCTTGCTTCATAGAAACTTTTTTGGTGTTAGTAACTATGCTTAAAAAAAAAACCTTAATTATGTCGGATTGCAACAAAGGAAGACACATATTAGCAAATTCAGTCCAGGAAAATGAATACTTGAAAATATAGTTAATAGAAACACTATACGTTCTTTTATATTTAACATTTTCTATGAAGCATGCTTCTTTGGTCCATGAACACTTAAAAATATGTTTGTGTATCATCTATAAAATTAAAATCATCAAAACAAAAGCCATTTTCTTTAAATGAATTTCAAGAATATTCTACCACCAAAAAATAATTGTACTTGATACCTATCTCTTTTTTAATACATATAACTTTTAATTCTATAACTACAATGTTTGAAAATTAGCCATTCATATTGCACATATCATTGATTGCATCATCTATCCAAAAAAAAAAGGTTGTTGATTTTCACAACATTTATCTTCAAAATAGTGTCAAAGATAAGAACTGATAGTAAAACAAATTTTATTTAGTATAATATCAAAAAAATTTAATTACTGACATTCACAGACAGAATGATTATAGCAGTCAAATATATTTATCCCATCCATATGCAATGATGGTAGGAACCGTCATAATTATTTCCTTTAATAAATAAACAATGGCTTAAGTGGTCACAATATTGTTTAAATATATGCAAATATAAATAAACTGCCCAATCAGTATACTTGTCAATGCTAAAAAGTGATTCGAAGTTGGAACATTTAAAAATTGTCCGCGAATGTGTTAAATACAAATCAATATCTAAGGGAAGGGGAGGATTATTTTCTTAAACATAACAATTCCTTTTTATAAATATTTTTAAAAAATTGTAACATTTTCTGCAAAAAACACTCTTACCTGATACATCACGTTGCAGGGCATGATCAACCACAGATACCTTATAAGAGAACTGTGATTTCGATTCATTAGGTTCAGATGATAATTTTTTATTTTGGTCACGATCCTCACCCAGATACTGGATTTTTTCATTATGATCAACGTAGCTGAAAACAAAGTATCTTTTTTAATTGCTAAACGTTTTAATTCATCTAAAATACATTTTTAACAACAAAAAAATCTTAGGTTATAATGGTTAGGTTATATTAACATATTATGAAAATTTCAATTGAAAATGCTTGTAAAGAAGTTTTTGATAAACATTTACCAAATAAATAAGCATTCCAAATCATTAAGCAACTAAAGGATTTAAGAATAAAAAAAATGTATAAATCATTTTAAACAGGACAAATAATTTGAAAAAGCATTCTCTTTATGCCAAAACCATTTATAAATGTATAGTTACACAAAAGAAGCAAAATAAAAGTCATCAATTTAAAGGGCAAAAAGTCAGTTCACCCATGAAATCTACCTATAATAAACATTGAATACAAAAGATACCTGAAATTCATTACAAAAACATTTTCAAGCGGTTAAAATTATTGGATGAAACTGCAGCAATATTTTTTAGATTGTTTTAAAGGATACGAAAAGTTTTTGAGTAAATAAGTTAAATATACACATAATAAAGAAATACAAGCATAAAATTAAGGGAACAAAAGAAATTTTAAAAAGAATACTTTTAAAGAAAGGTTAAAAACTCCAAAGTAATTATATTCTTTTATAGACAAATTTACAAAATGTAGCTACAGAGATAATTATCATACAGAAAATATGCCTAAATTGCCTAAATATACAAATTTGTGGATAAATTTGCAATTACTTCTATTTACAACTTGCAAAATAGCTTATAAAATACTATGTATGATAGCAATGGATACTAAAAGAGTTCAAAATTATTTAGTACATGTACAGAGAAAACAAATATGTGTATCGCACATAATTGTTTTCTCTGTACAGTTTTTGTTCAAACTTAAATTAATTTACCATATTGAATAGCAATATTTTGAAAGTGATACATTTTCAGATCAATAATACATGCAAACATGTTAATATTCCCCCCCCCCTCCAAAAAAAAAATTTGGAGTATTACAGTTTAAAAATGCCTTTTGAAAACAAAATTTGCAACTAACACATGAATTATTTAGACAATTTTTTCATTAGTCTTATTTTTAAAAAAGCAAATATGCAAAATGGTATTCACCAGTAAATAAAATAAATATAAAATAATAAAAATAAGTATATATATTTTAAAAAAAAAGAAGAATGAACTGACATTCCATAGACTTGAGACTTTATTAAAGAATCATCTAACAATTTTCCATTTTGTAACCTTATTCACCATACACATTAATATTCGTACAGATTCAATTTAAGTTTTAAAATTTGTTACTAAAGCTCTCAATTTACAGTGTTATAAGAAACTTGAAACAATATGCAATAAATATTTCAATTATGAATCCATGAATAAATTTTTCATATACACGAGAGAACAACAGCAGAATTTCAAAAAAGTAAGCCAAATTTTCTATATAATTTGAAGTTCGTGTCTATTTCCATTATATTAAACAGATTAACAAAACATTCATATCCATAGCAAAATAAATAATTAACGAAAGATTTTTATCTAAAACAATAACTGGTATTTTACATAAACTAAGTAATAAATAAATTATTAAATATTAAAAAAAAACAGCTTACTATTAAATTTAATCACACATTAATCATAATTTGATATCTATACTCCTAAGTAAAATTTCTACAATCAAAGAATTTTAAAACTTCTTTTATATATTCTCACAGGTTTACATTCTAGTAGATTTTTATCAACAGAGGAGAAAAAACTAAATTTACTAATTAAACTATACTAAATTTACAAAAAATATAAGTAATTTAAAAAAAAAAGTGATTGAAATTTATCTCCCTATAACAGTAAATCAATATATATTACAAGGAAAACAGCTTTAATTTCTAAAATTCTTTCATGCAGTATCTTTTTAAAATTTCAGTACTGAAAACTATTTTAAAATTCACAATTTATTCCTGTAGAAATTATTACAGCTCAAAATAATATTAGTAAAATTTAAAAATAATGACAGAATCCATTTCAAACAGTTATTTGAAATGAAAATTGTGATTAATCAATTTATCAAAAAAATAAATCCTTCCTTTTTATCTTGAAATTGAAATGCTACAATGCAAAATTACAACAAGGCTCTTGCATTTCTTTGATAAAGCAATTTGTATCGTAACATTCATTCTTGAGAAAAAATTAAAATAATTATGTAATATTACTAAAAGAAATCAAAGTTTTTCAAAAAATAAAACACTAAACATGATCTAGATATTTAAAGTTATATTAGCTTATTCTTTTTTTTTAGCAGAACTTTTTATATGTATACATTGATAATATTTACTGATTAAATAATTACATCAATAAATATGATGCAATAATAAATACTGAATTTTAAAATCTTAACTTTTAATAGGAATTTATAACAAAACTCCACAACCTTTTTTTCCCTTCACCTACAATCTAAAATAGCTTTAAAACATAAACAACATTTATTAAAGCTTGGAGATATAGTTGAGATTAAGCCTTTTTCAAAAAGTATAAAAAATTGATCTTAAATACATATTTAAATGAAAGTTATATATATAGTACAAATATAGACATGACAAAAATAACTGAGGGCATTCCTACACATTAGCTACTAGAGAAAGAATAACTCTCTAAGTAATCATGCTCTATCATATACAAATGTTAGAATACATTTTTCTGTTATATAAGAACAAAAAGTTACATATTACACCAAATAAAGACATTTGAAATATTTACAAGTATTTCCACTATTACAATAAACGATTTATATTGAAATAGCAATAAATACTTTCTTCTTACCTAAAAGCTTCTTTCATCAGAAACAAACTTACTGACTATATAAAACTTCTAATAATGATTGTAAAAAATATTTTTAAAAAAATGAAAGCAAAAATTTGGAATAAAATTTACTGAGAGTTGAAGAGAATCTAGAAGGATATTTTAAGAGTTGTCTGTTTAAAAATTATGCAGTCAATTGCATGCAACTGAAATGTATGAATGAAGCACAATTAAATCTCAAAATTTCATATGCAACTCTAAATATGAAAAGTTATCAAAAGATCACAAACAACCAATCACACATACTAACATAAAAAAGTCATTTTTATAGGATGACATTGGATAAATTACATAAAAACCATGCATAAAAGTATCTGACTATATTTCTGTTAGCAGATTTTACTGCTATATGTACAGATACAAAAGTCAAAAGTGATGTGCAAAAATATTTAAATAAATTTGCAACAAATTCAACCAAAGCAACAAAAAAAACATTTTAAGTGCTTCATGCAATCATAAGTAATTTGCAACAATATGTTATACATTAAAATTTGCCAATTTTAGTTAAGCAATTAACTATATTGGTTATCATAATAACTATAAAATTATTCCCAGTATTACATATAAGAGCTACTAAATGATTTATTTAAAATGTAAACAACAATCCAATATCAAAATAACTATCAATCAAGGGGGAAATCACATCACATAATGAAAATGCTAGCTTCATAAAAAAAACTATTATAATTAACTTAAGGAAGCTATGATCTCGATTTTCGAGAATACATAGAAGTAGTCTAGGAGAAAATATCAGAGTTTAATAAAATAGACCCGCATGAAAAACATTGTAAAAGACAAAATTCTGTATTTGAACGATAGGGGAGAGAGTGACATCTTTTGACACAGATGGTATGTTTTTCTCTATTTGATACATATAATACTGGGGCATTGTTTATGAGCTACAATATATACACATCTTTCCCTGAACGCGACCATTAATATTTTATTCCGGTATTAGAGCTCGGTTTTGATTACCCACGGATTCACGTGTATCGCAAAGAGCGCGTCTGATTTTGCAAGGAGTATGTTTGTTTACGAAGAAGCGGACTAAGTAGAAAAGCGCTTATCTGACGTCACGGGTCATAGAAAAACCGAAAGAGCGGGCGAGATAAAAAGACGCAAGAGTAATAGTGACCTTACCGGTTGATACACACTCCCATCCAGTTTTCAATTTTTTCAACTTAACACACACCTTTTCATTTGCAACCAGAATAAATCGTTTGTCAATTGTTTGTTATGGTCCTAGTTGCCAACTTTGAAAAAGAAATTTTAATCTTTAAAACAGATCTCATTACAGATAGGAGACAGAGAGAGAGAGGCTTTTAAAACGTTCGAGAGTAGAAATACTTTTCGTTACACTGCGCATTCTCAGGAATTGTCCTAAGAATGCTTGAAGTTTACAGGAACTACACATGCTATTGTGAATATTGTATGCAGCATTTATTCACATATACCAGTAATCAGGTTATTAAGATAATTTTTCAAGAGAACACGCGAGAGTATATTTCTTTCCTTAGATGGAATGTCTGGAAGCGCATCTCAAGTTTTTTTTTTATCCTCATATAATTCTTCGCAAATTCGCTGACAGTTCATAATTTGTAAAAGTTCGTGAAACTGTTTTCTGATATGTGAAATTGCAAGGCTGATTTGGTCACGTGACCATAAAATATTTCTTTATCAAAAAAATATGAAATTTAAAAATCGAAAACTATAATTTATACATGCGTATTCCAATAAAAAAAAAGTCTTAGTAATTTGCAGTGTTCTAAGTGCTTTATAATTAATGGAAATATAGTATAATCAACATTTTGAAATATCTCACTTTACTTAAATGATACAGCATGAAACATTTTCAATATGTTCAAGTACTTCTGGAATTTCAATTTTTAGAAATTGGATATTTTAGTTTATTATAATAAATATGCTTCTTTTAGACAATGAACTTGATGCACATGAGTTCATAACGGCTCTAAATTCTTGCGTCGTTTTGTTTAAACCACTTAAACTGGCTAACTGAACCAGCATTTACAGGACTCCTCAAATTATCTTTATAAATCGTTTTCAGGATATGATTACTTGTAGTAAATAATGTATTTAAATGTTTAGACTGTCCCCTACAATATTAAATTCCAGTCTCTTTGGGAGCCTGTTTGCCTCTGGGGATAACCTCTATACATGTGCTATTTCTTGATTCTCAAAGAAAATATTAGAATATTTTCTGACATTTATTTTTAAACTTCATGATATCTAAGACATTATTAAGAAATTAACTTTGCTGAAAAGTATTAAATTCTATGTTTTAAACATAGGTCATCATCCTTAATATTTCTTTCTGTAAAATGGCAATGGTGTCTTCAGGGTTTCTGGTTTGCGTGGGAAAGTTCAGTTTCAAAACACAAAATTTTTATGCTTAATAGCTTAAATTGTTTTGGTAGTAATCTCTAGCAACTTGCAAAATTCCATGTTCTGTGAGCATCATATTTCTATATTAATTTTTTTCTTGTTTTTATGTTAGATGTAAGTTTTTGTTTTTTTTTTTTTTTTCAAACAGTATGTTTCTTTTTCAGGAACCCAAATTTGAATTTTAAATAAATGATGCAAACTTGAAAGATCTGTTGAAATTGCTTTTTTAACGAAAAGATGGACCGAGAAGCTCAAGGTAAAAAACTGAGATTTTGAAACATTTCAATGTAAATAGTTAGTAAGGGAATGCATGTTAATTAGTGATACATACGATTGCGAATCTTAATTTAAAATATTAAGCATTCGTAGATTATTATTAACAGCTTGATCTTGTTAACTTGTAGATTTTTTTTATCAATTATTCAGTATATCCTTATAAATGAGGTTAAATTTGCAAGAGTAAAAAAAAGGAAGTTACTTAAGGATATGTTTATTGCAATCATTTAAATCTTAATCTCATTTGTTTCATGTTTAAATATACTTCCTTTTAAACAAATTTTAAATTTTCCGTTTAGTTTTGTGGAATCTCTTTTGTAGTAGAATTTTATTGAAAAAAATTGTTCCAAAAAGAAAATTTTGTATGTTTATGTTTTCTGGTTAATAATGTAAGGATCATTGAAAAAATAGGTTGTCCTCAGGCAATTATTTTTTTCATTTTGTAGTAACTTTAATGGGAATATGTTGAGAAATAAAGATTTTCAGTTTTTTAACAGTAGGCTCTCTTCTAGTAAAAATGCAGCTCCTAGTAGGATGAATTTTTTTTTCTCTGCAATTATATTTCAATGTGCTTTAATAAGTTTACAAAAATAATTAAGGATATAAAGCTAATGGAAACAAAGCATTCACCTGATTTTCAGTGTCTTGATTTTTTTGAAATTCCTAAAAAAAAAAGGGAAATAAAAACATTTCTGTGAATAGCTCATTATTCCATAAAGTTGCTACAACTATTTGTTTACTTATTAGTTTGCTACAAAGTGGAAATTGTAGTTAACAAATAATTATTTTAATTAATCTGGTAAATAAAATAAAACATTACATATTCAGAATCATGGCAACCTTTTTTGTTTTAACACTAACTGAAAAAAAATTCACTAATAGGTGATACCACCATTATTCTTCTACATATATATATATTCATATCATACAAATAGAAAAAAAAAAATTCTTCCAAATTCACATGAGCAAATTATTAGGTCTTAATTAATTATCTTTAGGTCTTATTTGTTATGTAAGTTCACTCAGAAATCTTTAAAATAATAAAAAACAAAATAATTCTTATAAAAGTGACTTTTAAAAATAAATCGATTTAAAATATCATATATATATTTTAACATGCATCTTAAATCAACTGAGAAACTTCAAAAGAAAATATTAAACCTTTTTAATGAAAATTTTACTTTCTTATTAGTAAAAAAAGATTATAGCTTATAGTAAAATATAATATTTTTCTACTAAAATACTTTTAATTCAAATTGCCATTCAATTAGCAACTGAATATATCTGTTACTGAACATTATTCCTTGGCTATTTTTGATTATAAGGCAATACAAAATAAGAAAATTATAGTCTATTTTTGTTTAATCTCTTAACTTTTCTTGTACAGTACTATATTTTGCTATTTAGGTATGTATAATCATCTAATATTTTCAGTTACTCAAGGTTTGTCTAATACGTAGTGAACAAACTTTGTCATAAAAAGAAATAGGTAAAATCCTATTTTAGCGTACTGTTTGGTGCACCAAGATGCCACCAAACTCGAAGCAGTTTCAACATGAAATGAGATGGTGTTATGTCAGATGACAAAATAAAATGCAAAAAAGCTGCTTTTCAAAGAAAACATGTAAATAGCACAAAAACACTTAAAACAAATTTTAAAAAACAAGCGATTTTCAAACTCTAAGGCATTTCAACAGAAAACAGGATGATGTTTGAATTACAATTTCCAAGCATATTAAAATGTGTATCAAGCAAATATGATTTGTACGACAAAGACGAGAAACAATTGTTCAGGAAAAGACTTTTGTTAGAGTTACCAACTTGGTGATTTATCGCTAATCAAAAAATTTTCATATGCCCAGAAGTACGCTAAACTCAGGTCCATGCAAAGAAATGTATTGAAGATAAGTCATGTACGAAGAAAACAAGTCCGAATATGGAGTGTAGTTGATGAACTTCAATCATTTTATAGAATGAATATTATTTATTCTTGTTTAGGACATTTTTTCTGTGACAATTTCACTTGCTAAATGTGGAAGCCGTATTCGATTGAGGGAAACTAAAGCAGTATGTATTTTGTGGCAAGAACAGATGGGGGGAAACAAGATGCAAAACAAACTAAACTATTTTTATGAATCAGCCTTTGACATCATTTAAAAATTTCTTTTGAGTAAAAGTTGTAGTTTTTACACAAAGATTGGTTGTTATGAATTTGACTTAGTTTTAGAAATTAAAATTAAATGAAGTTAAAAATAAAGTAATAACATAGTTTCTTCACATTAATTCAGCGAATTATTAAATTTTCAAGTATATGATCATCCTGATTCAAAACACGCTGCCTGTACTTTATCTTGGCTTCATACATAACTCTTATATCAACTATCACAAGGCAGTTTAGACATTATCAAAACTATTTGAACAGCATCATTTGTCCTGAAATAATGTCTTGTTGGGTATTTTTATCTAAGAAAACAAAAATTCGATGGTGACAGCTATATCTACTCTGTAAGTTGGTTAGGGCAGTGTTGTGATGTTGTATTTAACCAACACCATCCTTTCAAACAGTCATTTGGGACTGGACACATTGTTGTAATAGAGTATCTAGGTATCCATGATTTCTCTGTTATCACATAAACATTTAACTGATGACTGCAGATAAAAAAAAGTCTCAAATTTTGTTCATTGATCAACTAGCACATTCAGCTTCAATGTTTTCCTTTCATCATTGAATTTTTTGCAACTTTTAAAATATGGCTTCATCCTTATAAACCCCATAGCTTATATAGAATGTCTCCATAGTGGATTTTAGTTTAATACAAAATTTGGCAGCTTAACATTGCTTGTTAACTCACCACATTTTCACTCTCGTGCAAGTACTAAGCATCCTTTCACTTAGATCAAAATCTACATATCCAACAGCTCAGAGATAACTTACACAGTTCTCCTAGTTTATGTCACATCCTCCCTGCATAGCCACATCTAGCTCTTGCACCATTAAACTCCACCATCACTTACATACAACTTATCTCACCCTCAGAGACCACCCCTTCCAACCGGACAGAAAAAAAAAATCTGTATTGATACTTATTAGACAACTGTGTATATCTAGTGTATTTTGAAAGTTCTTTGTAAAGAAAAAATTTCTTTTTTTTCTCTTTGATAAAAATTATTGTATAACTATTTTGTAATGTAATTTAAATTTTTTTTTTATATTTATTACAAAAAATTATTCATTATTTCTTATGTTTCAGATAAAGAAAACCCGCATGTTATGAAAGTTGCAACTTCTCCTAGTTTCTTGAAACCAAAAGCAATAAGCTTAAGAAAAAAAGTAAACAAAGTGAAAAATACTCTTCCTTTATCAGATGTTGATCTTAATAAAAATGACACCTGTGGATTTTTGTTAAAGTCACCGAATACTGCTCGTAATCCATTTCGGTAAGTAAATAATTTTTTAAAGCAATTATATACCAATATTTTATGCATGAGGAAATTTTTATAGATTTTTTTTAAAAAAATTTAAGAGATTCTGAAAATTGGTTTGTTAATATTACGTTAGATGTATTATAAAATGAATTTCTCACCCCTGTACATTTTAATTTTATATTTGTGTATTTTTAATTACCATTTTTAAAAAATTATAATACTAGCAATTTTAACATAATAAAAATAAATTTTAGATATAAATTATTTCGGTCATACGGTATTGCTCCACTTAAAATGCATTATTGATATAATTATTCATGAAATCCATTGAACTTAAAGATGAAGATTTCTATTTATACATTCAATATATATATTCACTATTCTATGTATGAATGTATTAATGATAAATTATAGGAATTTTTCTCTTGGATCTTTAAAAGAGGCATGTGTTTGGTGGAAAGTTTGTTTAGGTAGAGTTTTGGTAGAATTGAGAGCTTCATGTTAAATAAACCTTGAGTGATATCTCAATCTTATCAAAGATTATTGTATAAGGTGTGCTTTCATTATAACCATATTATTTGCCATTTTTTTTAATGAATTTTCACTGAGTGAATCACTAATTTAGCTCAGCTTCTTTGCAAATGATTGTTGTATTTTTAGCCATCTTCTTTCATTATATGTCCATTAAAACCATGCAGTGGTTTTCTGCCATATATATCAAAATTTGGGATTTGATTTACAAGCAGCTGAAGAAAATGCTGTTTAACCCTCCCACCCTTGGCACAATTTTAAAAATAGCAACAATAGTTAATGAAAGAGTAGGAAAACATTTTACAACCCATTTTGCCTGTGGATCTGTTGAATGTTCTAGCTGTAGAAAACTACCCTTTGAAAAACTTATGGGAACAGTACCTATTAATCTACTAGACGAAGTGAACTTCGGCCTGCTTAAAATATAACTTAAAAGCTAAGAAAATAAAATAAAAAATATTACCTGCAGATGATTTCATAATTCTGGATTTTGAAATAAGTGTAAATCAATACTTTATTTACAAAGCAATCTTTACACATGTCTGCTTGTTGTCCACTACACATAGCTCTAGAACACGTTAGACAAAATTTGCTCTTCATTCTGCGCAAATTATATGGGCAAAATTCACAAATTATCCTTTTTTTTTACATTGAGGTTGTTCTGCATATTGAATGTCCTTGTTCAGATATTTCTTCATCCAGGATGTAAAAAGATCTTCACTTAATTTTCTAGCGAAAGTTTTTCTTGATAAAACTTTTTCTGGTTTTCGAGCCATATTATATACATGTAGAACATGTGCATTCACTGAACTAATATTAATCATCCCGTAAAATACACAAAGAGGTCATCGACTAAGTTTTTCTACTACATGACATGCTGTGACACATCTGATCTAATGTGTCTACGGCCTCTTTTGTTGAGTTATAAAATTCTATAATTTCCAGTTTTTTGCTGTCTTGATTAATATTTGGCTTTTCATGGAATGTAGACTGAAGAATAACACATATTGGTTTTGGCTTTATATGACAGAAGAGTTTTGGCTTGTTCAAAACAATACATTGAAGTTCCAACACTTCAAGACCGTAACTGTAGAAGTTCAGGAGGAATTTCTCTTTTGTTTTTCCTAAGAGCCTATGATTGTTAAGTTCATTGGCTTCATCAAAAGTTTTTAAGCTAAGGGTATCAAAGAAAACCAATTATCTATTGTAATATATCTATATAATAATGAATATTAGCCCATTGAATGAATCCTTGTTAATACTTCGACAAAATAAGATGCAAGTGGAATACCTTTAGTCTGAGTATGAGAACCCAAATACAGTATTGCGTTTACCATTTAGTTTGTTCCTACATCATTACTATTTTAATCCCATATTTAGCAGGCTTATTTGGTATGTTCTTTCTAAAAGGACACCTTCCTCGAAAAGCTAATAACTGTTCCTCAATAGTAACATATGATCCTGTTTTATACGAGTCCATACATTTCTGGATAAATTCATCTGAAAACTCTGATTGGTGCAAATTTATCGTTTTCTTATCTTTCTTCTCTAGTTTCTTTTGCATCCAAACGTAAACAATTCAGTAAAAAGGTGAATATCACATCACTATTTCCAGCTTTGTACTGCTGACTGCATAAAGTATCAAATAATTAACTTGAGGCTAAATGATTATTTTTCATAGCCGCTGACAGAAAAAATATTCCAAATAATGCTTTAATTTCATGAATACAGGTTTCTGATCCTACAAATTTTTGTTCAGCATTCCGATCTTTTTGTCTTCTAATTTCAGAATTTGTATGCGAAACAAGTTTTTCCAGCATCTGAGGAGTGAACAATTGGTTAAAAGTGTCCACTTGGATTTATCTTAACCGCGAAGCTGAATTTTTCTGAGAAATATTACAGATTTGTCTCGGGAATTAAAAAAGTTCAGAATTTTTCAACCCAATGACTTTTGTTTTTCTGAAGAGAAAATGGGACCTCAATAAAGAGTGGAGTCCAAAGAATATTTTGTTGGTCAGTGAAATACGATTATGGGTGTCATAAATGCTATTTTTTACATTAACCAGGGATCCAAGGTAATTAAAGCAATATACAGTTTCAAATTCATGAGAACCAATTTTAAAATGATTGAGTGTATCACTTGATGGCATACATACTCGGTTAGACTCATTTATCACCAATCTCATGCAAACTTTTTATATTAAGTCATTCTTATCAATTTGTTAATCTGGCCATACAGATTCATACACATTCTATTGAATGCTTGTGGTATACAGCAAAGTGGCAAAATGCATGCTAGAGAAACACTCCATCAACATTTGAATTCTTATTTAAAAGAATTCATGTGGCATTGCATAAGTTTGAAAGAAAAATATTCCCTGCTATGTTAGATGCCATTTTGAAAAAATGTTTTTTGCCTGGACACAAATATTTCCTGTAATGATTTTTTTTTCATATTTGTTTATTTAAGATGCAATAAATATATATTATTTCTAAAATAGTTTTGTTGTTGTTTTTCTGTTGGGAAGAAATAGAACGAGATGTTTAATAAAGTTATTATATGAAAACCTATTATCATGGAATGAAACAATCCCAAATTGTGTCAAATTAGTAACAAAAATGTATGGTAATAACTGAAAAGTACCTGATATAGAAAGGGTGAATGATAAGGTATATTAGAGTTAATTGTACCTCAAAATCTGTATTGGAAGTAATACTGGAATTTGGAAAATTAGATTTCAATTTGCGTGTAAATCGCCAAGATAGAAAACTTTCATTTTATTTATGACAATGTCTTTGAATGTGCATTTAAAGATCAAATTTATGTCATTTCACTGCTTTTGTTACAGTCGAAATGAATGTAAACGTAAAAGAGAGGTAGAAAATATGGACGAAGACTCCAACTCCCTTCTTTGGAAACAGGTTAACAGGACTTTAGACGATTCACTTGCAAAGGTGATTTCTTTTGCATTTTACTTTCTAAATTTTATATGCTGAAATGCATTTGCTAGTTTAAACTTTTCTATTGCTTTACAATTATTAAAGTTGTTTTAAACATTTTTATGATTGAAGTTATTATGTTACAGTATTGATCATTTTAATATAAGTTCTTGTAAAAATATATATTCTGTTGCACTGAAAACCAAAATTATTTTTTACTCTCTTTAAGTGTATGTTATTTCATTTAAATTACTTATAAAATTTAATATATTTCTAGATGAAAAACTTACCAAGTCCTGTTGTACCTTCTATGTTAGATGAAAGTGCACTTTCTGCTTTTTCATATACAGTATCTTCTAATCTGAAATCAGAAATAGATAAGGTATTAATGGGCTAAACCTTTGTTGTATGTATAATTAATTATTGTTTTTGTTTATATGTGTTAATGAAATGTAATGTAAAATTATTTCATTTAAAAAATTTATTCTTGAAAAATTCCATTTCCTTGCTTAATTTTTCTGGTGTTTGTGATTGTTATGGGGAAAATATATTTCTTAAAAAGCCAGGCTTATTAATTTATCATCAAAATATATTTCTTTCGTTTTTTTTTTTTTTTTTTTATTTTTTCTTAAATAAGTATACAATTTTTTTTTAAGAAATTTTCTATCCAATTCATTGCTGTATTGAAAATTATTGTAAAATTTGTTTGCTTTCATAAACTGCGAAGTAATTTTTGAGAAAAAAGCATTTCTAGTAATTTATGAATAATATAATATATGTGGGGGGGGGAGAAAGAATTATAAGTATTTAATTGGTGAAGCTTTGTTTCTACATATTCATTTTAAAAGTTCAAAAAGTTTTTATTTTTTATTCCCTGCAAAAATATTTGAAAAATAAAAGAATAAAATATTTAAAGAATATACATTTATTTGAATCATGTTATGAATACATAAAATGTACAAATTCAGTTTATATAAATATTAAATTGTAGTGTATTCAATATTAAATAAAATTTAAAAAAAGTTTATTAGTAATTTGTATTATCATTTAACATTTATTATTATTTTTTTAAAAATATTAATGATATATTTTTTTAAAGACTTTCTGTATTAATCATTGAATTTTTGTGGTACCATTACCTATTATGTACTTCAGATCATACCTATATGTATTCTAATAGATTGAAATTCTTGGGTGTTTCTCTTGTTATGTTATTGGAAACAAAATTGTTTTGTTGTTTTTCTGAATTTTGAATTTTTTTAAAAAAAAGAGTAATTTAATTAAATTTAACTTTAAACTGAACTAATTTACTTTAAGGATTCTGAATATTTTCATCCTTTTAATTTCAGCTTCCTGCATTGCCACAGAGCAAAGTTTTACCTGTAGATTGGAGTTTGAAAACAAAAATTAGATTTATATCGACTGCACCTTTTCCAAATAAAGGTAGTTTTAGAACTTTTGAGGAAGTAAATGGGACCATAGGTTTTGTGAGATGCTTGCATTCTGGAGAAACTGATAAGGTTTGTATCAAAAGTTTGCACTCATAAAGAACATATTCTGCTTTTCAGGTGTATGTAATATAAAAGATAACCAGAATCCAGTGGAACTGGATATCATACTTAATTTAGTTGATCACAATTTGTATTAAATGATCATTGACAAATTAAGAATGATTAACTTCTGTTCTTTCTCTAAATCATAGTTTTTGTGTCAAATAATAATTAGTATGAGCATAATAAACATTTTGATCCATCATGTCAATTATCAGTACTCTTATCTAATTCTGGTTATAAAACTACAACAGAAAATTTGTAAAAAATTTTCTAATTGAATGTAGTTTGAGCATTATTAGAATTTAAATTGATTTCAATGGATTATTTTTTTATATAAATCTCAAATTTTTAAAATACAATCATAAAATTTTGAAAGATTTTTTTTAAAAAATTCTTGACGAGTATTGTAATTTGAAGATGAAAAACAGGCTGTTAAAACAAATATTTTAATATGTTCAAATTAATATGAAATATATTGATCACATTCAAATGAAATAGATGTAACAGACAAAATTACTTTTTTTAAGAAAACTGTTCTAAATTATTATGAAGTCATGTTTTGAGTTTGATAATTTTTTTGCAGACATTTTAAAGCTGATATTTCTGACTAATATGGTTTTCTTCATTTTTCTTTATAACATTGCTTTTATTTTATTTTCCCAAAAACTTGACTCCAACGATTATATAAGTTTCTGAGACACTATGTGATTATATGTGCAATTGCCATTTTGACTTTTTCTATATAAATAAGTATTGCAAGTAAATTAATTTCCAGTGAGTGATGTTTAATAATTTATGTTTGATGATAATGATGTTTAATAATGGGATTTTTGATTTGTCATTAATTATGTACATTGTCTGCTCCTATCTTTTAATGTAAAATGCTTTTATAAACTTATCAATTCTCACTAATATTGATTTGTACTTAATGCCATTTCAAGACCCTACCACTTAAACTGAAAAATTAAATGAGTGTGAGTGAATAATTATTCTAATTAAACTGAAATAAACTTTGTCTCATTCTCTTTTTTTCTCCTTTCTCCATTTATTAAAAAAAATATTTCTTTTCCCAACCATCTCCAGTCTGATGTTCACTCTAGCCATGGAGCTAAAGTGTTCCAGCATTGCCTTGTATGGATGCATCCTCATCTTCCTTGGTTAAACCTCTTCCCAAGACTTGACAATCGTTTAGGGAAACAAAATAGGTGACTCTTCATTTTTTTTAAAATATTTATTTTACTGTTTGTTGAAAATCCACAGGATTTACTTATAGGTTGTTTTTTTTTATTATTATTATTTATTTTATTTCAGTGCAACAACCCTTATCAGCCTTTCTATGCAAGAAGCATTACATTCTAAATGGTAAATTATCAAAATCAATTGTAATTTGTTATATTATTTAATATGTAATTTGACATTTCTTCTAATATCTCATCATTTAGTTTTATAAATGATATGGACTTTGTTGAAAACTTTATAATGAGTATAAGTTTTCATTTTCTTCGTTGTATTATAGTTTTATGCATTTTATTAGAAACTGTAGTAAAATGGATAAATGCTTAGTAAAGGAATCAATTTATCAGAGATGTTTTGAATGAAATGGCATGACTGCATTATTTGTTTTTAGGTGTGATAGCTTTCGTTCCCTTTATCAGTTGGTGAGGTTATACCAATGTCCCTACTTTTACATGTGCACTCCAACATTCACTGTTCTGTTCCGCAGCGCTGGAGCTGCCTCCATTCCTGTGATACATGCTCTCATCAGTCCCACTACTAAAGGATTTCGAAAAGCTTTGCGAGAAGACGGTAAAATTCTGTGTTTTTACCTTAAACAGGAAATTAATTGCAAAATCTCATCAATATTTCGTGTGTAAATAAAATTAATTCTCATTGGTCTTTTATATCAAACACTTTAAAACTTAATTTAAAAATACTTGCATTGAATGAATTTTCTTATGAAGGATTTAATGTTCTATTTAATTGGGCTTCGTGTAATACTTGGTAATTATCACTTTGTGTCCTGATAAAATCATACATGAATATGCAGAATTACACTTTCAATAATCACTAAATGCGTCATTTCCAAACCTCCAATATTGCTAATTCAGTAGAAAATGTTTTTTATATGTTCTTAACTGATATAGCATATTTGTGTTATTTTTGAGTTGAAACAATTCTAACAGTTGGTTTTTAAAAATCATTCATTAGTATATGAGCTTTTATTTGGTCCAAGGAAAGAGTACTATTTTCAGTTTTGATTGAATTTAAATTTTAGAAAAGTTTAATTTTTATATCTGTGATTTAAAAAAAGGAACAGCATTTAGATGTTTATTATATTCCTATTGCTTAACTTTTTATAGAATAATGAGTTCTATTTTTCCAGGAATAACATTCACAATGCCTCTCTGTCAAAAAGATTCTGATCTATCCCTTGAAGAAAATGTGGATGAAGATTTATCTGATTCGGCTCCTGTTGAAGATGAAAATAAGTTAGTATTTCTTTTTTATTTATTATTTTTAAATTTAGAAATCAAATAGGAAAGTTGAAAGAGTTGTTTTACAGAGGAGAGCTTCTGGTTTGAAACCTATTTCTTTTTTGGTAATATGGATGAGAATATTGAATTCATTCAGTCCTCTTACATTGTACAGAAGTTTGCAGAATTTTGTACCACTTTATATAACATCTTTTCTTCATATAACTCTGGATTAGATTAACAAATTATTTTGCCTATGCATCTTGAACTGTTTTTTTTTTTTAGACATCAAGTGAAAAACAATTAGTAATGAAATGTTATTTAAAAAGAATGGTATTTGTGTGTGTATTAAATTGATTTATTTGTTAATATAATTAACAAGAATAAATTAGGAAATTCTGCTACTGATATTTGTAAATACTGTACTAAATTTTGAAATTTTCCTTTCTCTTATCTATTAAGTACTTTTTAAATCATTAATAATTAAATATATTACCATAAGCACTCTTATTTGGTTCTGTACTTTTTTTCTCTCTATTTTGATTGAAAAACAAACAATTATATTAAGGGATGAAAGTTTCTTAAAAAAGAATATCTAAAGCAATATATCCATAAAAACTTATGTTAGCCTTAATTATATAATATATGCTGTTTAAAAATAACTAATTTAAAAAATATATATTAAATTTTAGTATACTATTATTGAAATGTATATTAAAGAACTTCTGTAATATTTAATAATATGGTATTGTTTATAAGCAGTTTTGCTTTTTTTTAAAGAGTTTTCAATAGAATTAACAATTACATTATAATTTTAATCATTTTATGAATAATATATTCTATTATCTTGCAGACTAAACAGGTTTCTTCACTCTACGGATTATTGAAATTGTTCAAATATTTCCAAAAGAATAAATACACATCATATAGAAAATTATTAAAACTTGGAAATTAATGATACTAGAATGAATTCTTGTATCATTATTGTATTGAATCACTTGGCAATTTGCAAAAAAGTTACTAAAAACATACAATAGTTTATACATGCATGCCTTTACACATAGAAATGCATTCACACTCATGCCCATAAATTAAGGAAAATTCCGAATCACATAGAAATCAAACTCTAAAGTAAAAGTTTCACATCATTCATCGTAGAATTATTGCGCACATCTTCAAGAATAATATGCAAATTACATGAGCCATCAGATGAGCATTCTGTAAGCCATTCGGTGCCACAACCAAATAGTTATGACACAGAACATGTGGATGATTTTTTTTATGTGGTAGAATTATTGGTCGCCTGGAATCATAGCTTTTATTAATGGCATCGTATATACACCATCTTTTTTTTTTTGTTCTTTGTCTTTTGTTTAATAAATAGGCTTTATGAATAAGTCATGTTTGTTTTGTTTCTGAACCGTTATTTGTCGGAGCTGGCATAATTCTTGATTTCTGGACATGAGTGTAGAATGCAAACTGCATTTTTATTTTAACTCCATTGTGTATCTGAACATTTTTTTATTATTATTTGTAGGCCACTGGAAATTGGTGAAGATGATGAACCAGAATCATGGCTTGAAAGTTTGGGCTTAAGCCAAGACAATCTTCTTTCAAACAAAAGAAAACGGTATCCTCTGATATTTATGTTATCATGGTTTTTTTTTTTAAATTATTTGATTTTTGTCAATGAAAGTTTACTATTTGCAAACATATCTCAATCTGTTATTTTGTGTATAATTTTGAATGTTTGTCTATTATACAAATCCATAAATCCTCAAAAAATTTTCAAGAAGCATTACTGGTGAAGGAAGGAGCTATAAGCATATTCCCACCAAAAAAAAATTAACTTTAGATTTTTTCAAAATTTTTATTTAAAGCTAACATTTGTCTTCGTAGCATAAGATTCTTGTGCATGTTATTTCACATGATGTCACAGTTTCATTGCTTTTGGCTATATTCACATATATTTATTAATTTGTTTGTTCTTTGTTGCAGAATGTAGTTTTAGAGTGTTAATTTTATACATTAGTTCATTTATTGTTGTAAAATTATGATTTTATTTTGCATGAATCATTTAATAATGATATCCAACAAGCAATACAAGAACTGACTGTTTAAAATATTTTCGATAAAACATTCAAAAGTTTTGTGACAGCATATGTGATATTGATAATCCTGTTCGTTTATGGTAGTAAATCTATACAGCAAAATCACCCTATTGATTATAATAGTGTAAAATAAATTTGCTGAATCTTTTCAGTGATGGATCTTATGCAGCATCAGTGGCATTGTACTATATCTATGTAGAATAAACCAAATCAAAGAGCACTAATAATGATTTACCCAAAGGCTTTTGGACAATTAGATATTCATTTATCAAAATTAACATATTTTAAATTAAATGCATTAGAACACAATATATTTACAGAGTTACACAATATGTTACACTTCCGAGTAGAAATGAAAAATTTTCCCTATATATGCTGTCAAAGTTCCTTTGCATTGCCATCTATTTAGAAGAATCATAACCATTCATAGCCAGGAGGATAAAATATATTATATTTGGCGTAAGATTTCATAATTTCCTGGAGTTTTAAAATAAACTTTGCCTTTAATCAGTTCACTCCCAGAGTATCGTATTCGATACGCTCGCGTTTGCTCTCCTGTGCCCAGCATATCACATTAGATACTCTCCAAGAATGCCTGCTGTAGACCAACATATCAATAGAGATACACTTGATCAGAATGGTTTATTTGATTTTTAATGTTACTGTATGGCGTTATGATACCGCGAAATCTATATAGATAGGTTATTTGGAGTTTTGACCTTGGTGATATGGGGATTAGATTTCACTCCTGACTATAAGAAGGAGGGGGGGATATTGTTAAAAGCATGTGCTGTGGCGCAGCTCTTTAAATGTAATGACATGATTCAAAGGGTGCATTTACTTTTTTCTTTCTTGCTTTCTTCTTAAAAGTTCAAATGAGAATTTATGGATGTTTGTGGGGGTTAGGGCTTTTGGTAACAAATGCTCTCAGCTGTTTGTTTCATTTGGTCGGTTGTTATTTGTAGCGACAGTCATGACGAAAAGAAAGTATATATCTGATACTGAGATTTGTGAATTAATGAATTAATCTGACAGTGATGTTAGCGAAAATAATCCAGATTTGTACATGGCCATTAAATGGAGGGGGAAAGGACGAAGATGCTCAAAATCTTGCGTGAAGTGTCAAAAGTTGACAAAATATGTGGGTAAGACGTGTGACGTTGAACTATGTGTTGAAGAATTTTTTTAAAAAAAATACCATACAGCAAAATAAGATTCATTTTTTATATCTTAATATTCCATGTAATGGTACATCATTACACCATGAAATTTATGTAATAATTGTAAGTGTATTTTGTATTTTCTTAAATGATATGATTTTTTATGTATAAAACATACAATATTTGATTAAAACTTTTTTCTTTCGTATATATTAAGTTTAATGCATTTTAAATAATATATGTAAAAACCAAAATATTTTAATGAATAATCGATTTTCGAGGAATTTTTTTTGCAAATTAGGCTTAATATCTGAAATCGTCTGGGCACAGCGTGACATTCCGCGGTAAGAAGCCGCGAACCCAGAGAAACACTTTTTTCTCTCTCCGGTAGTGAAAAGGTTTTAAGTTTTGAAATTATGGCTTGGAATGAGATTTTGTTAAACATATTGCCTATATTCAATTTACTGTCACAATATTCAAGATGGACTGTTCCATTTTAGATGCAAGTGTCTAAGATAGTAGTATTTGACATTTATGTGTTTTGTTCTTAAGCCACTTTTTGAAGTTTGTGCAAGAATGATACATGACTTGTCCTCAAACAGCCCAATGTGTGTTGATGTTCCAATCTGAGGTCTTTCAAGAGAAGCATCAACCACTGGATTGCTTGGACTGCAGTAATGTATTCTGATTCACATGAAGAGAGTGTGTGGAAAATACCGCAACCAATGTAACCATCTTGCCTCAACGTAAGAGGGAGTTGCTCTCCATTATAACGATATTACTTTTAATAAGCTATCTGGCACTTCTTTGTTTGTTCTTGTACAAGAAAGATGTAATTCATTTCGGATCGATTTAATCGGCCAAATTTATAGATGTTTCTTTATTAAATATTTTAAAATTTAACTGCGTATGGATTTAGTGAGTGTCAGTGTCCGTTACTGGAACCATCAATTATAGATAGTTAGCTAATTGCTAATTTTTCTTCAGAGGGTAATAGGATTCTATCTTTTGAAAAACTGGGATACGAGATTGTTCCCCTTAAGAAAGACATTTCCATTTTTGAGGTTCTAGTAGAAGTATCACTTGCCCAATTGACATCAGTGTACCTGGATGAAGATAAGTCTCAAGTTGTGTTTAAGTACATGATGAATTTGTTCAATGCTGTATAGTCTCTTTCTTTTGTTTGTTCACTGCTAAAGCTATATCTGGTCTCAAGGCTGTAGCGATATACAGAAGAGCTCCAATTGCTTGTCTGTATTTTGAATTATCTTCATTTTTCAAGTATGGCATATCAATTGAGATATAAGTTGCCTTGCAATCTTTCATGCTGATCTTTTCAAGCAAGTTTTTTTTTTTTTCCCTCTTCCCCATTCTGTAATTAGAATATTTGTATTTGAATCTCTGGCTGTTGATTCCAAGGTAATTCTTTACTTCTCCCAAGTTTTTAATCTTGAACATTTCTTACAAAATTTTCACTGTTTCATTTATTTTGTTCTTGTCACAAGTTGCAGTCAGTGTTTCCAATTTACAACCTGTAGGTTGCTTTACTTTTGGTAATACTATGTGATCCTATGTGTGATTTTATTTCCTCTTATATGGCTTTTTGAGCCACTTATTCTTTCACTGCAACTAAGAGCTTCTTTATAATTTTCAGGTTCATGTTTCTTTTCATTAGCCAAGTCTTCAATGAGGTTTTCCTTAATTTTGATTAGCTGGAATTCCTGGATTCATTTTTTGAGGTATCACCTTGTTCATCAACTGATTCTTTTTTTATGTCAATGTTCAGAGACACGATAGTCACATTATTTTCTGTTTGATTATTTTGTGTGAATCTTACTGTTCTGTTAATAATTATTTGATGGTCTGATATGTAGATTCTATACCTCTTACTTTTATGGTCAAAGCCAATCAGAATGCCTTTTCTGCAGCTTTTGAATCTTAATTTTCCTCTTTTGCTTTTATGGATGTATGCAAAGGCTTTTGATCCAAATGTCCTTAAGTTAAACAAATCGGGTTTCCGGCCTTGAATGGTGTTTTTTTACCAGTTTTGCAGGCCATTTGCTTTAAATGTAATTTACCATCACGACTGCATTAGCTTCAAATATTTAGGTAGATTTGATTCAGATAAGAAATATTTCCTCATCTGAGTGAGACTCCGATTCTTCCGTTCTGTTGTGGTGAATATGATGCAGTCAGCTGGTGAACAATTCCCTGGTCCTTCAGAAAATCTTCAATTTATTTTCCCAAAGTATTCTCCATTTTCACCTCTAAGTTTTCTTCCAAACTTGTTTCATATCATTGCAACATATTCCTTCAATTTTGAAAGCATTTTATTATTTTTTGACAGAAAGTAATCATTGAGTATCAAGAGTAATCATCTGCAAAAGTAAAGTAGTATTTTTCACCTATGCTTTGTATTTGCATCGGTTTATTTAGTAAATTAGGTGGGCCGCGGTAGCCTAGTGGTCAAGGTCGTGGACTAGCGGCTGGCGGTTTTCGTTCAGTCGCGGGTTCAATCCTTGGCTGCCAAACACCCGCCGTGTAGCCGGGGCTGATGCACATTAAATCTGTTCGGGGCCCAAAGTCCTCCCGTTGGCGTGGTGTGGATGTTAGGAGAGGGGGTGCCAGCTCAGGTGTTGTCCTCGTCACTTGACCGTGGTTCAAAATTACGAGGTCCGTCGCCAATAGCCCTCGTGTTGCTTCTAGTGCGACGTTAATATAAAACTAAACTAAACTTAGTAAATTAGGTCACAATGTATTAAATTTAGTGGATGCTTAGCCCGATGCTTTGCTTCTTTATGACAAGAAAATTTTGACAGCTTATTTTTAATGCATTGTATGCAATCATCTGCTTGTTAATCATCCAGCTAAATACAATCAGCAAGATTTTTATTTACAAGTTGCCTAATTGCATTAATGTTGTGGTGTCCAAGCTGCTTATGCCATGAATAGATGCAATTATGATTTTTATGCAAAGTTGAGTTTTAAATAGTTTTTATCTTCATGCACAATGAGTTCATAAAGACTGGTGTTATTTGCAATTGCTTCTAAATGAACATTTTTATTTTTCTTAACTACACGTCTATTGTTGAAACCAACAATAAGTTGTACTCTTAACTGTAGTAAATAATATGCATTTTAAAAACATATTTCAAAAATGCTGTTTTTCTTTTTGGTTTCAAAATAAATCTTCCCAATATCTTGGGATTAAATCATTTTTCTATCTGCAATAATAACTTTTATTGCATCCGCAATTTCATTTAGGCATGTGAATAAGCTTGTTATCCTTAATTAGGTGTTGGCTAGTGTCAATGGCAAAAGAAACCTTTGATTTATTTATATAATTTGCAATAAGGTAATATTTTTCAATTTTGTTCTCATGCACTTTAATGTTTTATGGTTTAAGGACATTTTTCGTGTATTTGCTTGCATACAGAGATATATATGATGTCCTATTAATAGTTTAACTTTGTTTTTCTAAAAGAATTTTATGGTTTTCTATTCAGTCTCACAATCTGTTGGTTTGTGCAAGTAAATCTACTCAGCAAAACAACCTATTATTGATTATGTTTGACAAACAAATTTGCTTACTCTTTTAAATGATGGATCATATACAGCATCCCCCTGGTGGCATAGTGCAATATAGAATAATTCAGATCGAAGAGCACTAATCAATGATTCACCAAAAGACTTTTGAATGATGAGATATTCATCCATCAAAGTTAACACATTTTAAATTAAATGCATTAAAACACATGTATATAGTGCTCTTCTCTTCTGAGTAGAAAAGAAAATGTTTCATTATTTATGCTGTCAAAATTTCTTCGTAGTGCCATCTTTTAAGAATTAGTACTGATAGATTATATTTAGCATAAGTTCGTGGTTTCCCATAAATCCTTCTATTCAAAACATCATTTATTTCTCAATCCCCCGAATCAAATGCCCATGAAAAGTAAAATTATGTGACAAATTATGTTTTACATACTTTCACCACTTTGCTGTATGGTGGATAAATTGCTGATGCTTTAACAATCAGACCTGGGTTCAAACCAGTACTTTATTTTTCAGCTGCTTTAAATTCATTTTCTTGAAAATAAATCTACATAATATTCCTATGGAATAAACATTTGGCCTTTTAACAATCACTCGCTTGCAGTTCATTTTAAGTATTCAAAATAATATTTAAAATATGGTCATTAAAAACTTTGTATGCTTCGAACTGGTTTGTTATATTTATAAATTCACCCTGGTGAAGAATTGGTACATCAGCTTGTATTATATATTGCTTTGTTGCAGTCAAAAATTCTTTGGATTATAAATTAATTTTGGATGTGTTTAATATTTCTTTAAGATAGTTCTGTGAATGCTTATAAAAATGTTTTTTTTTAATGTTCTTCTTGCTGTAAAATCTATAATATAACATTTTAAATCCACATCTTGTTCTCTTCTGTCAGTCAATAAAACTTTACATTGAAAAATTAGTTATACGAGTCAAATTTCAAAGGCTCTTTATAATAGGAAATATAATAAAAATGAATAAATTTTGTTATGAGCATGATACCTGCAAGCATACATCTATTTTCAATTGTTTTAAATTACTAATACTCAGCTTCTGAGTAAAGCTTGTTTTGCTAAACATAATGTCTAGCTTTTTTTACTGTGTTTCCTTTTAATATTTATAAGGAAGTTCTTCAACTGTTCGAATCTACTTTTCATCAAAAATTTTTTTTCAAAATTAGTATCCAAATAATTATGAGTGATAGGATATTATTGCATGTGTCCTATTCATTCTTTCAACTTAATCATATGTAATAGAGAAATCTTTAACTCAATCTGTAAGACGAAATGATCCAGCTTACCATATTGACCACAAACCAGAATCTTTGGTGTATGTGGAAGACTCCGAGACCCAAGCCCTGGTGAATTTCCTCTTGAACTCTCACTTCTGCACATCTAAAATTGGACCCATGGCTGGAGTTCCCCCAACTCTCCTGGCACCCACTGCTTTCCTAGGAGGTACTTTGCAGTCCCTTCAGGTTAGTCACAACTTTATGTTAATATAAGCTGGTTATAAATAAGTGGTTAGAAATTTTGTGCAATTTTATGTAAGCTCTTTAATTTTATTTTAACATTACCATTAACTCCATAAATATTGTCAATGCCTTATTTGTTTTTTTTTTTTTTAATTCTGTATCAGTAGGGGTTAGTAACTGTTTGAATATTGTTAAAATTCTGTTAGATTTCTTTCACTTAATTCCTGCAAAGATTGTTGTGAATAATGAGGAGCTGTGCTACTCGTTGAATATAATAAATCTTAAAGTTTCTACATAGCTACATCTGGCTTTTGCACCAATAAATTTTACATTCACATATTCCACATAGCATTCTGACCAAACCATCTGTCATTTGACTTTGGTTAAAAGTGAAATCTAGTACCAAAAGCCAGCTGTGTAGTTCCTATAATACTGAACAAATCATATAAAATCAGGATTTCACAATAAATACTCAAAGCATTTTTTTCTCTATACTTTTTCAGATCCGTCATGGCAAGGTGAAACAAGATGGAAAGGAATTGCACTCTATGGAAATGAATGGTCCTTTGTTACCCAATGCTGTCCATTCACTGTGTACCCTCTTCAGCACTACCCAGGAAGGAGGATTCTCTGCCATCCTTGCCTCTCATACGCCTACCACCCCATTTTCAATGGTCAGTCCTCTCTCTCCCATGATTCCAAGCATTTTTGCAAAGAACAATATGACAGATTGTGGACTTCCACAACCCTTTCTACAGGAGATGTGTAGCAAGACAGACAATATGCCCCTCAACACCATCACTTTAGACAAAGGACTTTTCACATGGAATTAACAAAGTTTCTAATGATCATTATCCAGATAAAAGAACTGGGTTTTTTCATGAGCATTGAATGCTATTAGAGGGTTTCATATCACTTGTTAGACCATCAATTTTACTGTCTATTGTGTTTGTTGTTTCGCATTCATGCAAAATTACACAAATACCATCATTGCTAATTTATTCCCTTCCCTCTAGGTCACCAATTTTTTAATTCCTAAGATCTATTTTAGTGGATTGGAATTACCATTTTTTCTGAGTAGTTCTCTTCTACACAATACTACTCAGAAAAAATGGTAATTTTAACAATGAAACACAGAGATTTAACCAATATAGTCTATATTAATGGCTTTATCATCTGATCAATCTATGTACAATTTTAATATCAGTTCTCATTTTAAAATATGTAAAAGAACATTTAGTTAACTTTTCATTTAAATGACCTAGATAATTTTTGGTCTTCAGTCGAATGTTTCATTTTTTGTTACTACTTGAATACTTTTTTTAATGCTTGATGAAAAACATTATCTGAGAATTTATTTCTAAAGAAAACAACATTTTATTTTTTTAAATAAAATCTAAAATTATATGAACTTAAATTTTAAGAAATTTTGTGAATGCTGAGAATTAGTATGCCTGGTCATTAACTTATGAGAATACATGTTATTGTGTATGAGATCTATATTGTATTTAAAAATAAATTAAAAAATTTTTATCAAAAAACAAAGTTTCCTACATGTAGACATAAGAGAAAGTGCAAAGTAGATTACACTTAAAAATATACATTCATCAGCAAGATTTACACTGCCATCTATTGTATCTTGTTACATTATGTCGGTACAATTGTGGTGTAATACATTAATTATTGGTTTTTGATCAATGTATAAATAGCATCTATTTTTATTATATAAAGATGACTGGCTTTTTTTAACTAATTTTAAAAGGCTATCTCTTTTTGATATTAAATAATAAAAACTAAATTTAGTATACTTTTTTACATAAAACTGCTCTAATATTCTGACTTCAGAAAAGAATTTTATCTTTGAGACATGCATACTACTGAGAGCCAATGTTAAGTTGTCTAGAAATATTTTTTTAAAACGACTAGGGAAAATATAATTCTGTAGAAACCTTCATTATTTTTTACTCTTTTGGATGCTCCTTATTGCATTTAAATAGATACTGAAGAGGAAAGTAGAAGTTTTATAGGATTAATACTCAAAATCAAAATTGATAGATTAGCCTTATCAACAAAAGCTTTTGTACAACTGAATATCTTTTCATATAAAGATACAGATGTGTTGATAAATATAGATACTTTTGTCCAACCTAAAAACATTTCTCATGATTTACCTTTATATCCAGTAAATTCTTACACTCGACAATTACTTGATTAACTGTTATGTAAAAGTAATCTACTGATATTTTGCTAGGAGCAGATGTCTTCCCCCTTTTTCTTTCAGTTGTTTTACTTCATGTGACAATTCACTTGCCACCATAAAAAGTTTTTGGCTGGAAAAGAAAATTGCTGAACTATAACATATTCAATAATTTGACTTGTATGTTTTCTCGAGCAGATCAACCGCAAATTAATATCAAGACTACCATACTATAGAAAGCACTGGTGCTATTTCATCTACTACAATTTTGAGCTTGCCCGACCTTCAAAACCAGTAACTGAAAGGAAGTTCCAAAAGTCTTGGAAAATGATAGTACAAATTCCTCTTTTATGTTTCTCCCAAAGCAATTATATCTCAAAATATTTTTTGAGAAGATAACAAGGTAAAGTCATGGGGAAAGAAAACTGTCTAAAAAGATAGTAAATCTATTCAAGTATAGAGATCAAAAAAACTAATTGCACCTACCATTAAAAAATGAGTAATTGAAATCTGAAAAAAAAAAGACTGCATCATCAGTGGTAAAACCTTTGAAAAAGATTAGGATTTGTGAAAGTTGGTTCACAAAATATGGGGCCATTGAAATATTATCACTAACTGATTCAACTTAGTTCAAAATTATAAAAAAAAAAACCAATTTTACAGCTTTCCTTATTAGGAATTCCAATTTCAAACTACTTTCTTTACCAATCATAATAAAATTTCCTTACTGTTGTGCATTTTAAGCCTTTAAAACTTTATGCAGAGACAGCTTTTCTACCGATGTGGTGCACTTAAAAAAATATTCTATGAAATGTAATTGTAAAGAGCTTGGTGCTACCTCCATTTTATTGTATTTATATTCTTTCCCTTGATTTGACCTATGTGCCTATTCACTCTAAATGACATCTTGAAAAAATTAATTTCTTCCCTCACTCAAATCAATGTTCACACAATAAAAAATCAGATTTTGATGACTTCATGATGAACAGTTTGCAAAAGTAAAATTTTCTTCTATCGTATGGTAATGAGATATTAAATTGAATACTATTTAAATTGCTGAGCATTACAAATGCACTGCGTGAGTGGTATGAGGACACTGCATGAGTATTACAAATATGGACTTGTTTAATCGGTAAATGTAAGTATATTTTGAACATTTCTTACCTATAATTTTTTAATTATGGTTTCATTTCACGCATTTTTTCTTAACTGATATGCCATATGTCACAACATAAAGCAAAATTTTGCTGCTGTAATATTCATGGCAATGCCATGTGGCCTTTCTTATAGAAATTACGCTAGTCATATGAATGCGATATTATTAGGATTACAGAGGCTTAAACATTTTAAATTGAAGGGAAAAGGTAGCATAGATTATTATTAATGTCACACTTAAAAGCAACACAAAGGTTAATTGATAATGGATTTTATAATTTTGAACCTTGGCCAATTGATGAGGAAAACCTTGTTACTTAACCAAGTACCTCCCTCAAAACTTCCATATGACATCAATGGGAGAACTTGGAGCCTCAACAGATGTGCTCTGACTGATTGTTTTCATTAATGTTGCACTAGGAAACAATGCAGGGGCAATTGGCAACTGACCTCGTAATTTTGAAATTTGGTCAAGTAATAACACTAAAGCTGGCATCTCCAAACTCCATTGGTAATGTGAAGATTAGGTGCCTCAACAGATTTAACAAGCATTAATACTCGAACCCGACAATTCGCAATTATAACCTCTACACTACCAAGTTTCATTGTATTTCTTCATAATAAAAATATGAAATATTCTCAACTAAAATTTAAAAAATATCATTTAATTGCAAGAAAAGTTGTAACATTCACAATGGTGTTTCTATCCTTATAATGTAATTAACTTCTATCTTTATAATGTAATTAACACGAAATAATGAAACCTTTTACTTCTTACAGGGGCAAAAAATCAATTCAATAAATTTATTACCCTATTCTTCATTATCATTCTGACTTATGCTCTTAATCATTTTCATTTTGAATAATAAGTGAGAAAGAAATTAATTCAAAATCAAATTTTCAGAGTGGCTATTTTAATGTATTAAATATTTATTAACATCACACTTTGAGAATATATGAGATCCTCTTCATTTTTATTTAAACTGAAACACAGCTCTTCTATTTATTTTCCCACATCACATAAATTTGAGGAGTTTACAAAGTGTGGCTATTGAATAATGAGACTGACACTGCTACAGAAAAGTATGCATGTGTCAAAGGCTAGCGACTGACAGCTATTTAGCATGAAGCCTTCTCTTTCGAATGCAAAGCCTCTTGTTTCTGTAAACAAATCTGTACAGCCATAGCCTTTGTTTGCATAAAAGTTATTTTTTGTTTCGCCTGTGAAATGAATTATGAAATTTCACTTGGAAAAACTGTTGCTGAAACCTAATTTATTGAAAGTGTATTGCAATGAATGTTCATTGTGTGCATGTGTCTTTGAGTGTTTTCAAGATGGTCGAGAAAATGTTGAAGACTATTCACACCCTTCCACCTTAAAAGTAGGAGACAATCTGACAATCCGTTAAGTATTCGTGTGCAATTACCGAGACTGGGAATTAACAAAAAATCTACTTCAAAATTTTCCACCTATACAATGCGCCAGACGCTCCTTTGACTGTCAAGAGATTTGTAGCTAAGTATAGCATCCCAGTGTGGCACCATGCGACTTCTGCATTAAAAGGAACAAGATTAGAGCCTGTTGCAGCTGTGCAAGAGAAAGCAGAGGAGGAGGGGTGTATATTGAAGGTGACAAAAAGTAAAATATGTATGACATAAAAAAATGTTTTGCAATGTCAGTCTTATTTAATTGTCACACCTCGTAAATCCTAACTAATTGAAATTGCATCAGCTCCACTACATGGCAAATCTTCAGAGAAATTTGAGCTTGAGTGAATCATCAGAGAAGAATCTCCTGGTGATAATATAGACTTAATTACAGAGGAAAATTCTGGAAAAAGTCAGATGGAACAGCAAATCATGCCACATGCGATAAAAAAGTAAAACGCCCATTTTATTTTAATAAATTAACTTCATTTTATCCGTAAAATAATTTATTCTTGCAAATGTAGTACCAATATTTGTTATGGAGTGGTTGCAGGATAATGTTTTTCTTGATTTTCCATTATTTTTCTGCTAACTCGGTAAGCTTGAGAGGAATGAAAACTAAAAATACCACTTTAGTCAATTTAAGAATATTTTACACTTGTAAGTATCGAAATTTATACTGGTTACAACCAGAAAATCCATTCCATACTCAAACTTTATTGAACAAAATCATATAATACTTGCATATCCAAAGGTTTGGACCTGGAAGAAACAAAATATTGAATAATGAGTCTTTCCAATTACTCAGTAATAATAATTCTCGCAAGAAGTTCCTGAAGAATTCATGCAAAAAATAAAATTTCCCCATCTTTACATTTAAAAAAGATATGAATAGCAAGCATGAATTGATTGTCACATGTCTAGAAAATTTTATTTCAAAGATCATGGGAATATTATCTGAAGAATGTTTAAAGAGTGTGATTAGTTGCTTTAAGCAACTGGATAAGAGAATTGAGTAATAAAACAAGACTACCCTTTATTTCAATGTATAAATTCACATTTGTATAAACAGGTGGATGGGGGACAACCAATCAATGACAGATATTTTTTAAATAGATGCAGTATTCCATTTCAAATAGTGGTAATTGAATCACAATATGGATTGAAGTTACAAATCTAAAAAAAACCATGCAGTTTTATTTATAAAATAGATAATAATCTCACTAATCACAGAGTTTCTCTCACATATTTAAATATGTTTCCTTTATGCCAACAAAAAAAATTTCAATTAAAATAATCTTCCTCGGAGGAAGAAAAAATCACAAATATTCTTAAAAGGAGAACAATTCTACATATTACAGTAATTTCACACTTTTGGAATAAAAACATTTACTCTTTAAAATATTATACAAATATACAGAAGTAATTTGAGGTAAAGAATTTGTACATCTCTTGATTACACACAGGAAGAGAACTTTCCACAATTTTGTAGCAGTTTGACTTCTAAAAACACTTATAAAATGCATATAAAATTCAGAAAGGAGAATTCATTCCTAGTTTTGTGCAAAACTCAAGACGAGCTCTTTTCTGTTGCCTTACATTCACTCTGCAAGGGAATAAACATGTGTTAAGATGCTATATCTAAAAATAGATTTTTTTTTTTTTTTTTTTTAAAGAATAAAACATTTTTTAAGAACGAGCTATGAATTCAACAGCTGAATTTTAGTCCAAAATCTCAAAAAAATAATTTTGAAGAATCTCTAATAATAGATTCTCATTGTCTAGAATTTATCAAATACCTATCGTAATATGTTGGTTTATCATGAATATTTTGCATCTTTGGCATTTCTGTGAACCAATAACTATTAAAACAATAATAATATTAAAAAAATAATAATTAAATATAGAATTACATTAATTTGCCAGTATAAAAACAGACTTCAAACAAAATAAAAAATTCAAGGTACACTTTTATAACTTGAATCATCTGCTCGAAATACATCTTTTAAATGCTTCAATTTTTTTAAATTCAGTAAGTTATCAAATTTAATTATGTGCTTTAGTCTTTTTTAAATTTTACTAAATTTAGGATTTATGATACATTATGCAAAGATAAATAGCACCAATTTTTATTTAATTCTGGAAAATATTTCCTTTTGAATAATACGAACATTCTGTGAATAAGAAGTGTTTAAATGTAAATTCTTTTATAAATGTGTGTGCTATTATTTAAATATATAATTAAGTTACTTCATGAAATAGCTAACCAAGTCTTAGAGTGTGTAACAGATCGATAATTTCATAATTCTAAAAATAAGCAATTCGATATTAAAACAAGTCCACTGCTTTATAAATTAACTGATTATAAAAAAGTTAAAAGTCCAAGAAAAATACATTTCATATTACGGATAGATAAATAATACAGAGAACTTATAATATAATATTACAGCTAGATTAGTTAAACAGTATGATAACAGGTTTTACATCTGTTACTGAAAAAATAAACTTTTCTACACTCTAAACTTCACATCTACTCAAAGGACATCACAATGGTAGAGAAACCATTGTCATGTATTTTTTCTGTGCTGTTTAAGCATTTTTTACTTCTGCTATCAAATTTAAGTATGTATAGCACTATTTCCCTTTGTAGTGAACTATGTGCGGTATGGAGAGTTGGTTCTTAAATAATGTCTCATACTTATTTAATAAAGATTATATCTGCTCGTGGATTAAGTCTTATTTACTGGATAATTACTCATTCCTGTAAAACTCGTACTTTTTAAATAAATATTTGTTATTTTTCCAAAAGGAAAAATGCTAACATAAACACATTAATTGAAGCCTAAATCACACCAGCTAAAACAATGGACAAAGAGGCTACAATGAATAAAACCAGTTCAAACAGCTTTCATATGCCATCTTTAATACTTTAACAATTAGCAATCATTATTCTATATTATAACTAGTTTAATTGTAGAATTTAGTCACATAATATTAATTGACTTGGAAAGTTATTTCATGAAATAATAGATTCCACACTTTAATGATAACATATATATGTAACAAAAAAAATTGCATGTGCTGGGTTTTTTTTTATAATTATTATTATTAAAAGAACATAAGACTTTTCAAAACAACTATGAGGAGAACATCAGGATAAACTTTCCAAAGCATAAAAAATAATCACTCAGAGATACTACAATATGTATACATATTAGACATTACAATGTATGAAAGGGTCTCAAAAAATATCTGTTTTTGACGACAGTCTTTAAAAGTAAGTAGATGTTACAACTATGCACTGCCATTTTTTATATAGTGCCAAATTAAATTTAACACTGATTCTGTGGTTAGTTCAGATTTGGCAGCCATTTGCTATCAAATAAAAATTTGGTTACAGCTGCATCATATTGACCTCATTTTGTGTCAAGTTGTCATCATAAATAATACCTTGAATTCATCACTATAAATTGGAGACCAAACAGCAGTCAAAACAATGGATTGCTGCTGGTGAACATGCTCCAAAGAAGGTGATGTCATTAACTAAAAAAGTTACGGAAACGATTTTTTTTAGAAGAAAGGGTATCATGTTCCTGGACTTTTTATTGAAAGGGAAATTGATTAAATGAAAATACTAAAATGAGTTATTCCGTTTCTCTTCATACGATAGATACTTTCCGAGCCCCCCTCATAATCACAGATGCCATTGTATAAAATAATTGAGAATCTCTACTTTTAATGTATACTATGAACAGAATTTCAACATATTCTTTTCAATAATTTCAACATAATTTGTTAATTGGGTCTGTAATAATATGATTTAAAAAATATTCATGAACTATGTTGGATCTTAATTAAATGTTATAAAGCACTTCTGTTATGGTTTAAATAATTATTTATTTCGATTTCAAGACTTTATGTAATTACAGTTCATTCTAAATTGTAATAAATGTAACAAAACTATACAGTTTTCATTACATCATTTATTCTCTATTTCACAATCTTTATCCGTACAATGAAAAAATAAATATGAAGCTAGTGAAAGCAAACATGATGCATATTGTAAATCAGAAAAAGTTTTTGTAAAACTATGGAGACATTTTACTGCATTTTTTAAGAGATATGCATCTGCCATGAAATTCTTTTACATATTTTTTGATTAAATGAAAAGGAAAATTTGAAATTTCATGGAACTTAAACATATGTTGAAAATCAAACCTTAAAATAAAAGTAAGAAATACAATTTTATAATTTTTCCTTATGACAATGCCCATAACAAATAATTCTTACTTGATCTCATGATGTTTGACCAATTCATTGATTGGAAGAACAACAAACGGCCACAGACCACACAACAACCAGATATAGTAAGGAATGTGTTCAATTATAGCCACAGGTCTCAGTTCTTTATCCACATGAAGGGAAATGTCTGTTACATTGAACAATATATGCAAACAAATCCTGAAAGAAAATTATGCTCATAAAAAACAATTTTAAACATCAATATTTTTATTTAAAATTAATATACAATTCTTAAATATTAAAGGTAAAGAAATAAATCTCCTATAGTAAATGTAAAAGAAATAAGAACCTTTTTAATTACTATAATGTTTAGAAATGCAATATAGACTACATCTGACATTCAACATGTCTGTTCATAAAATATAAACTTTGTTACTAAATAAATATATGTATAGAAAATAATTGTCTCAAGAATTTATAAAACTTCCAGTTAGAGTGACCAAAAAAAATTTATAATCATTGATAGTATTGTCAATTTACACCTATTTGGAATGAGCTCTTATTATGGGAAAAACAAAAGTAATTATACAAAAAGTAACTATTTTTTTACAACAGATGGCATTGCTAAAACAAATTGGTATAAGAATTGTTAAATGTTACCAATTAAATGGAATCAAAACAAATGTGACATGAATTCATAGGTTATGTTTTAATGCCACTGCATCATAGTTGTCAACATTTCGCATCATGCTGTCCTTGTCAAAAAGACCTGAATTCCCAATATACCCAAAACTAAGAAACAATCAAAACAATGTGTTGCTTGTGGTGAATCTGCTTTATAGAAGATATTAGGAAAGTGAGTGAATATAAAGGTTATTGGCGCAAGAGCCAGACTTGGCTATGCTGCGACAAACAAGATTTAATTTAGGTCTGGATATGAAAAAAAAATTGGAAGGAAAAAAAAAATTGTTGACAAGATTGAGGGTCGAAAATAGAGAAGGATCACTAGGATAAACCAGGGATGTGTCACTCATGCTTACCAAAGACAGTAAACACCATAGGAAAGAAAAAGATCACTAGTGTGCCTTTGGGTCATGATGCCCGTATTTATCTAAAGAAGGCAAGTCCCTAAGGTCCCCTGATATAACCCCCAGGGGCAGGGTGCTCGGCTATACCCCCCAGACACTGGGTATCCATTTTAGTAATCTCTTACAACATGCATGATCTACAGTGGGACTATTCTGCCATACCCAGTCACCACACGGGTCAGATAGTAATGACGACTTTTTGGACTTCTCAGGAGAAAATAAAACGATCATTAGATAATACTGCAGTGATTTACCCAAAGACAAACATGGACATTTTTTAAACCACCCACATTTAGGGAAGAAAATATTTATCAAAATTTAACACTTGAAACAAATAATTCATAAGTATGTGTGATGTGTGTCTGATTTAGAGCTCAAATGACTCTTTTTGTGTTTTAGCTCTTTTAATTCTAACTGATTATCAATGGTTTATTCATTCTCCAAATAAAACACAAAATTGGTAAATTAAAAATAAAATTCCTAGATTTGGATGCAAACAACGTTCAAATTCAACTATATTATTAGAAATACATATTCACCATATAAGGATTTTTAAGCTAAAAGATCCATAGTATTTTGATGAAAGGATTTTTTCAAAGAAAATTCAACAGGAAAAAAAAAAAGCAAAATTTGAGTGAATCTATTGTTTTACTTTATTACAAAAAGTAAGTAATTCGCAGTTTAAGGTTCTTTAAACAAAAATCCCAGTTAAAGTAAAGTATTAGGTGCCTCTTGGTGTTTTGGGTGCGATAAAAATTTTGTGTGGCAAATCAGTTTTTGGTGATTCTGATAGTTTTTCATTAGAGAAATTCCGACATATGTCACATGTTTGCCATTCATTAAAACCAGCATTGAATATTTTTAAAAACAGTAGATGATATTTTAAAATGTTACTTTGTTCTTTTTAACCATTTAGATTGTTTGTTTTCAAATCATTTTCTGTCCTTTATGATAGCTGAATGCCTTGGGGTTTTCCTTTAATTTGTTCCAATCATGTGTTCTCTTAAATATGCTTCAAAAGTATGGTTAACATTTTATTTATATGGAGCTAAAGGGTAAAATGCATATTTTACAATGGTGCATAAAAACATTTAATTTTAAAAAAGGAAGAATGTTTGGATTGCAATGAGTAATGTAATTTATCTTCTTTCGAAGAACTATTCAAGAAAAAATGTCTTGTTTTGTATTAATCTTAATGCATTATGTAACTATATGTTATTTAAATTTCTTTAATCTGCATTTTTAATATAAATTTTAATAATGTATTTTATTCTTTATATTTTATTATAATACATAAATAAAATAAATATAGTACATTATAACTATTTATAATATTTATTCCTAGTTATAACATTGATATATCTGAATTAAAATAATTTAATTATAATTCTATAATAAATTATAATTATTCACAATTATCTATTGTAATTATGTGTTATAATAATTTTAATAAGTATTCATAATTAAATAATTAAAACTATTTATTAATACCTAATTATGTACTAGAGTAATTATTTTTATAATTATTAATAACATATCAGAACATTTAATTATAATTTTTTATTAACTATACAAAATATATAATTACCATTCTAAATAATTTGAATTAAAAACAAATAAAAATTCTAATTAAAAATTATTATTATTTACAATAATTATAATTTACATTTCTTTATTGTTAAATACATACTGTTCTTTGTTCCATAAAATTACTCAAATCAGAGCATCCTCATTTAATTATGTTTAAATCTGCCATTTTCTTCTTAAAAAATGTACTTCATTTAGGTTTAGTGTTCATTTTTGACATCAAAATGACATCGAGTTTTTACATATCACTACAATATTACTGCTAGTTACACAACTCGCTATGTTTTACACCAAATCGCCAAGGGACACCCGATACTTCACTTTAATTATTTACTAAAGATGTGACTACATACACAAGGGTAATATCTTAATATAAAGCATTATTTAAAAAATAAGCCAAAATGGTATGAAATAACTTACACAGATATGGCCGTAATTAGCCAATACTTATTAGCAAAAGGGTTGCTCTTCCACAACAAATGAGAACGGTGTATGAAACCCATAGAAATGAGCACTGAAAGTATATTAATCACATATTGTACAGAAACAGTTAACAAAAAGAAAACTCAATGAATTTTCTTGATAAACTTCCTCTTTAAATGTATCAATTTCATTAAGAGATATCAATTACGTCTAATTTGAAAAATATGACGTTCATATTAGAATGAAATAGATTTTTGATTATACTTTACAGAAGTCAAACATTTAAATGTCTTACTCTCCAGATTGATTGGAATATTTAAGATTTCAATTTATGATTTTAAAAGTATTAAATCAGTTTTAAATGTCGTATCACAATAAAATATTTCTACTTTTTTTTAAAGACTTTTCAACGAAGACTGCATGCGTCATGACTTTACAAAACTCTTAAAAAATATTTTAATAACATTTTACAATGGAATTTCAGAAGAGGTATAAAACATTAAAAGCACATATATGCAAACACAACAAAAAATTTAACTTATAAAAGACCTTTTGAAATAAGAACATTTATTTTTTTAATGTACATAAGCCAGAACAAATTTTAAAATTTATCTTTGATTCAAAAAATCACTATACCTAGTGTTAAAAAATTTAGACAATAATAATTGTATCTTAATTGTGATAACTTTACTTCAGAATATTTGGATACTCTATGCATGAATAATTGCCTTTATTATATTAGAAAACAAAATTATAGATTGCAATAAAGTTAGGGATTTTTTGATTAACGTTCACAAATAGATAATAAACACAAATCATAATTAAAAAAAAGAATATTAAAACAATTTGACATAGTTTTAACACAAGAAAATAATGTATAACTTGATCAACTCTCTCAAATGCATTTAATTTATAACTCATGAGAAAAGAAATTTTTCAGACTAATTTATTTGTATAATGCTAAAAGGTTTTCCCAATTAATATTGCTAATAAAAAAAAATAGCAGATAGCTCACCAAAATAGAGGATGAGAAAAAATGAGACAAAATTTTGACTGACTGTCAAAGCAGCAAACCAAGATTCTGCAGAGAATTTTTTTTCTGTATTACTAAAAAGAAAGTAAATTTTAAACTAATATAATTGTTACTATTCAAATATTTCAAACATGTTAATGTTAGAAAGAAAGAAATTGTTATGAAGAAATACTCAATATATAAGAAAATATTTTTAGTTTATTTTTTCCATTATTTTTAATAATACTTTAAAGAGAGTATGTTCTCAATTTTACCTCAAATCCAATGAAACCCAGCAAATGTGTGCATCACTCTCAAGATATAGTTTACAGGCACTGGACATAATGCAAGCAAAACTGATCAAAGAAACAATCACAGATGGACAGAATTTGGCACAATAGCAAGCAATAAAAAACAATATAGCCTACAAAAAAAAGATATTGAATGAAAAATATTTTCAAGCTTTTATTTTACTAACAATATAGTAAAATGAAGGAAATATAACAAAATGCAATTATAGCAAATTATGAAATCAATTCAGTCTTCACACACTTTCATGTTAGTAGAAAATCAACAACATACTTTATGATGCATTCCAAGATGACAAAATGCTAAATGAAACAGCATTAAACAAGTATTTTCAAACACTTAAAGAGCAGGAAAAGGTGAATATATGAACAAAAATAAAAAAAATTTACTTCAATCTTAAATTATTTCAATATATGTAACGTAATATATGTTGCATAGCACATAAATACAGTAATATTAAGTTCATTTTTGTAAAAAAAGGTCCAGATTCTTCCTATCTTAATATAAGAAAATGCAGTGATTTTTTAGCAAGAAACTTCAATTCATTTTTTGCAATTGATATACTGATTGTTAATTATTGTCACATTTAGAAGCAATACAAGGGTTACTATAGCAACGGACTTCGTAATTTTGAACCACAGTAGGAACACCATCAAGTTGGTGTCCCCTTAGATATGCATTTAGTCAATGTAAATTAAATTACCAGTATTTTTGCTTAACCTAATTTATAAAGTGAACACATGCAAATGTATATATTTGTCATATTATATATGCAAACTACACATTTATAAGCATTGTGTTAGTCTTTCAATACACGTTCACATAAATTTATAACAAAACTAATATGAAACATAAACAGTAAAAAAAATACAAAATGAAATTTAGCAAAACAATATGATGCACAGATTGCTTCACAACTGACAAAATATGAATCTTAAATTAAGAATACTAGCAAGTGACTATCACACCTGTTTGTTGGCAACCTTAAGATTTTTTCCTGTGGCAAGAGTGGTGCATCTTGAATCATGCGGATTTCCAAGAAGTGACAGACTGAGCAGTGGAACTTCAAGACATGTGATCCAGAGCATATGAGCAAGGGGGAGGGCTATGGGCATGAAAAAGATGACTGCTAATATCTGCAGTAGAGCCAAGCACAGATATGAGCAGAGGAGAAACTCAAGGCCATTTCGTACACTGCACATGAAATGTCTAGCCTGTGTATACATCAGTGTATATTTTAGATGCAGAAAATGATAGAAATAAAAAGGGAATAATTTCATTTCTTAAAAAATGTTTCAAGTCATGTAAACAAATGCAGTTCCATGGAATTAATTTTCTTTTAAGTTATTCATAATATTAATTACACAATGCTAATTTAAAAACTTATTAGGATAATTCAGAGGAATATTTTTTTCAAAATAAATTACATTTTTTTCATGACATATTTAATCATACAGAAAAGTACATTTAACTCCCTTTTGATAAATTATTTCAGAGGTAATAAATATTTTTAAATTGAGAAGAGAGAGATAATTTCATATTAGATTAAAATACATATTTCAAGCATTTATGCAAAAAGAAACAAACCTTTTACACCATCAAACTTTTTGCATTATTATTTTCATTTGTATAAAATGAACATAATTTTGTGACAGTATAAAATGAACATAATTTTAAGATAAAATAGATCACATAAAAGAACATTTATTTAAAAAAAAAAAATTATATTGAATTGAAACCAAGAAAGAATATACAATATCAATAAAAAAATATATATGTCAGTTAGCACATTAATGAATTAATAACTGTTTCATGAATGATAAGTAATGCCCCATACATGACAGTTTAATTTTCAAAAATATTGTATTTCCTTTCATTAAAAAAATAGATATTTTATCAGCAATAAAATAATACTTATACATTGATAAACATAAATTCATATGAATTATTTCATTACATATTATAAATCAAAGATATATCCTAATCATTATAAAGTTGAAAAAAAATTACATCATGATAGCTAAAAATATAAAATATTTAATTTAGTGCAATTTTGTAAAATTATACCATAAATACAAATAATTCACAGTCTATAGAGTTTTTCCCAATCATTCATTAAGATGCTTACAATACAATAATATCTACAAAAAAAAAACCATACATATAACAACCTCACCTCCATAATGAGATGATAGAGACTGATGGGGTCATCTCGATGAAAGAAAATGCTGCAAGGCAAACTATTCAACACAGAGCTCAAATGATCTAAGTTTCTTTGTTCAGGATCATCAGACATAGCTTGCTGGATGCACAGCTGAGGCAACAATGGTTCAACGGCAATGCTATGTAATTAAAAACCTTATTGTTATTGAAAAATGGAAGCATGTTTTGTAATTCTTAAATTCCTTGATTTTGATAACTAATATTATATTTAAAATAAACCAGATATCTACATGACAGCTTCTTTTTAAAACTATATAATAAGAAACTGTGATATAGATATCATAGCAGTCATATAATAATGAAATAACCTTTTTTTTTTTTTTTTTCAACCATACCACATCATTAGGTATTTTCATAAAATATTTTTAATATAACTACAGTATTGTAATTTTAATAACTAAGCTACCTTATTTTAACTCACATGGGAAAAATGCATTTGTAAAAAAATACATGTTAAGTGATAGAAATCAAGAAATTAAACATTTTGTTTTGGGTGCTTAAATGTTTCAGCTGTATCACAAAATTTAAACATATATGTAATTCATTACTTTTAAATGCTGAATATTTTCTGCATCATAGGATTATCTAACATATCCTTTTTTCAAAAAAAATATCACAAAAATCAGATCAGATCTTTTTACAAAAAAATCTCAACTTCTTTTAACTTCACAGAAATATCTAAAACTTTAAATAAGATTGCATAAACAAAATAAAAACAATACCTTGCATCTGCCTGCAAGAAAATTGGCATATTGAGTACATTGGCCGAGCTTCCCAGGCAACATACAACTTCCCCATACTCCTGCATGATGCAGATCATTTCACGAGTGGCCTCTGCAGTGCAGTCAGTGAACAAAGATACCTGAAGGGGGACATTGTCTACATGCTCAATGTGGGGACGGATATTCTCCGTGCCTTTAGGCAACTTTGCCTGGAAAAAGCAAACATTCCTTAAACAATCAAATCAGTTAAAAATATGACATTATCATGTTAATCATGACAGTAAAATGATCATTGAAAGGGGAATGAGTTTCAGTTCTTTTACTAAAACAAAGAAAATGCTTCCTTATCATAGCTATTAAATAAAATTTAAACATAATTTGAAGTTCCATGATTAAAGTTAAATATTAAGACTTTGAAAATTAAGAGTCAATAATTAAAATAGAAATTAAATTTAAAAGAATTTAAAGTTAATACAATAACTATCAAATTGAATGTTGTAACTGTGCTACGATCACAACAACCTGTAGAACAACATATATAAATTATGAGAGTTAAAATAAAGGTGTGTGTGTATATATCTGAACTAATTTATATTTTTACATAAAAATGCACTTATAAGAATCAAAATTAAAACAAAATAATTCAATTTGTAAAAGATAATTAAAATTATTAATTATCTTAATCTTTTTTTTTTTTCTTTTTTCTGTTTATCATAATACATCTCATAAATATATGGACAAGTAAATTTTCCAGAATAATAGCTTAATTGAAAGATAATGAACAGAAGAAAAATAATCAACATAGAAAACCACAAAAGTAATTTATTACAAAACTGATATACCATATCAAGTTTACAATTTTTTATGGAAAATAATTTAAAAAATACACAGTCCAAAAATTAAAGAAATAAATAGTTTTATCCACTGTAGTTCAAATTTCAGAACTGTTATTTTTAACTAAATTGAGTACTCAATTATGTATGCTTTGAACTAGTTTGCAGCAAAATCAGGTTTTATAGAGAACTGACTCTAATTTATTTAATTCTTTAATTCTGACAGGGACAAAATTGGCATTCACAGGTACCCATACATCATACTAGTGCCCTGCCCTCCAAAGATTTCAATTGGATTAAAATCTGATTTAATAGTTGGCCCATCCATATTGGTGATTTAATTCTGTATAAATAGTTTTATTTGATCTAGAGGTATGAATCAAAGCATTGTCTAGTTGAAATATCCAGTTATTATCTACCAGAACATTTTCAAATGAAAGCAAATGGGTTTGAAGTGCATCTGGCTAATCTTCTGAACATTAATGATCTTGTAGAAAACATATCAATACTGTCATAGAATCAGAACACATCCAACATGACAGGTCCCTCCTCCTTTGACCGCTAAAGAAAGAGAAAGATTTGTTTCAGAAGTCATGCCAATAATAAACCCAACTACCTGGGCCATCCATATTAAATTTCTTTTATTACTGATGAGAACAGTTACCTATTCATCTTTCCAATGCATGTGTTTCTTAGCTCAAAGTTTTCACACCTCTCTATGATTTGCTTTGAGCATTGGTATTTGTAACATATTGTGATAAACATGAAATTTATTTGCTTGTAAATGATGAAGAACTGTAGATCTGGATACTGTGATGGGTAGGTTATTGGAGGTATGATGGACAGACATATTTTGCTTGGAAAGATCTGACAAAAGCTTTCTTACCTTGCCAGTGAGAAGTTGTCTTTGGTCTCTCTATTCCCTTCCTTAGTAGTCGTATCATGTTGTAATGATAAATAGTAACAACATTAATGTGTGTTTGTGTGCGTGTGTGTAAATGTTCGCTTGTTCAAAATCTTAAATCTCTGAAAGTTCTTCAGCGACTGCTTAAAAATTTTGACAAAATGTTGCATTTAAATACACACGTTTTTATATACCTATTACATAGATGTCACACCAATGACAGGAAAAAGCAAGCTTTAAGAAAAAGTAGTGCCAACTGCAGGATGTAAAAGCAATACACATTGCACTAAATAATTTAAGATTCTATTTCAATGTTTCCAATCACATTATTAAATTGAATTTTCACAGTTTTGGATTTATTTTCATTTTGATGTAATTATTTCATAAGACATAGCATTGGAATTGAGCAGCGTTATTTAACAGTGTTCATTTTGTGAGTATAGTTTATTTTTTTTCCCCTTTTTTCATTGCTTTACATTTCCCTTTTTTTTTTTTAAAAAAAAAAAAAAACTATTTTTATTATTGTTTTGCTGCATTTTTAATTGTTTTTCCCTAATTTTTTAACTGCTTTTATTATTTTCATCTCTTTTTTTTTTTTTTTTTTCAGAGCAATTGGCAATAGAATTGAGCAGTGTCAATTGATATTTATTTGCATTCAAATTATATCATGAAATTGTCTACAGAGTGATTTGTTCCAGTAGACTGAAATATTTCCCTTCTCATTGCATAGGAATTGATTTGTGCTGATTGATATGTGTTTGAAATGAAATATTTCATTAGTATTTTTTTTATTAGTTCCATTTTTTGCTTTTTTAATGTTTTCGATTTTATATGTTTTTGTAACAACTTTCTTTTTCAGTACAACTGATCTGCTTTAATTCATTAAAATAATGCCTTGCAGAAGATAAAAGTTAAGTCAATGTACTCACAGAGCAGAAGCAATGCAAAGACTAATTGCAAATCTGAGGAAGAATCTGCATCAACATACAAACAAAATAGAAAAATAATGACTTGAATACATGCTCAGGGAGCAGCAGGGTGACGTGCAGCAAGACACAAGGATACATGCAAGTAAGCATGACAATTACTTTCTGCAGCTTCAGATCTGTTTTGTTCTCAACAGAATGAATGTTACAGGTCAAAAATGGCTCAAAGACATCATCTCTACTTTGTGCCTAGACCTAAACATGCTGAAATTAAATACAAATAATGTCCAGCTGCAAAACGATTGACCAGCTGAAATAGTCTCATATTTATTGCTGGAAATTGGGAATGGAAAGGGGCCAGGTGATCCAATTGCAGGACGTATTTCATTGCCCCCCATAACTTTTACAATTTTGTTACGTCAAAAGAAAAACTTGTTAAAAAGTATTTCCAAATATTCAAATCAATTATAAGAATCACGTTTGGCTGTGTGAACAAGCTATTCTTGCTGCCAAGAAAGATGTCTATGAACTTGACGATATTATTAAACCTAACACTCAAAGCGAGGTAGTCACAAGTCCAATGACACTGTTGTGGAAACAGATGAAGTGGGTTAATTATACAACAGAATTTTTGAATTCACTTGCTCTGCCAGGGATGCCACTGCACATTGCACGAAGCTTTCAGTAAAAAAAATGAATGAGCGACAATGTAAATGCAACAATTTTGGTAAGACCTTTCAAAGGTAAAGATGTTCTCCTTCCTCACATTTCTAAGATTTCAATGGATATGCCATCTCAATTTAAGAGACTACAGTTCCCAATTCATTTAGTGTTTGCAATCCTCATCTACAAAACTCAGAGCCAATCTTTAGAATTGTGCAGACACGGATTGCTTCTCATATGGATAATTATATAATGCATCTTCTAGAGTTGACAAACCAGACAATCACTATATTTGCATAGATAATAGAACAACAAAAAGTAATGTATTCCCTCCTACAAGCATTGTGAAATAGAAACATGAACTTTATCTTTTCTTTCTTTTCCATTCCATTCCAGACTGAAGCACAGCAACAAGTGGCCAGGTAAAGTTTTTATTTATTTATTTATTTATATATATATACATCAAATTGTGAAGGAATAAAGGCTTCAGAAATTTCTGAACACATGCAATGTAGTTTATTTGATGTATATGTATATATATATATATATATATATATATATATATATATATATACACCAAATCAACTACTATCAAGAAATTTCTGAAGCCTTCATTCCTTCACAATTTGAAAGCCAAATTTCAGTTTTATTAGCAGGTTTGAACTCAACATTTCAAGGCATATCACAATAAACTTCAATTTGAAAAACTTATTTGTCTTTTATATTCAACAAGAAAAAGTATTTTAAGTATGCAAAATTTCTGATTCTGAGCTTGTAATTTCAATTTTTATAGCTGTTCATATATTTTTAGGTCAGCATATTTTTATCATCATATTTATTCTTACTTAATAAATCCTAACAAAATTTTAACTGTTTCACTTATATGATGATAACATATATATATCATTAACTTCTTTTATTGCTCTAGTGTCTTTGTTTAACTGTTACCTAAAAAAACATCAATTCAAATATTTATGATATGTGCTACATAAAATTTACCATTAAATAAAATATATATGCTAGGTGCTTTTTAAAATATCTTTTTCTAATTTTTTTTTAAATTTCTTTTTACGACCAATTTCTGCAGTGGTTGAAAAAACATCACAAAAAATCTGGATTCTCAAAAATAAAATGATAAAAGCAGAAGTATTTAAATTGCTTTTTTATAATATTCTCCAATTTAGAATTATAGCAATATTTCCCACAATTTTGGAACTTATTTATTATAACAATGGTATATAATATTTTTAACCTGAAATACTTCAATTTTTAAAAGAACACTTAATGAGCTTTAAACTTGTTTGAAAAATTATTTCATTAGACTTTTAATAATTTTTACATTACACCTACAATACTTTTGTTGCACATGAGTATGCTGTGGCACAATGAAGGAAAACTGTTGCTATATGATCCTGCTATCATTTTCAGGTAATCAAAATTAGCATTGTCTCGCATTTTCATAATTGATTAGAATTTTAAAATCAGCATATTTGATAAGACTTTTAAAAAATAACAAATAATTTTAAATACCACTAATTCATCATTAAATTAAAAATTGCAAAATATTAAGCAATGCCCTGGATTAATTACTTATTTGTTTAAAAAATTTCATTAAGTAATCAGCCAAATGAATCTTTGAACTAATTTAATTCTTGTCTAAGAATAATCAGAAATTTATATTGGCGTTACAAACGTGAAGCAAAAAACTTTCTCACATTAATGAAAAGTATCAGAAAATTCTACTATTCTGAATAAATGCATAAGTGGATTCAAGTCAGAACATATAAATTGAATCCAATTCCATGTAAATTCTTCTGGCTCTAACGTGGTATGAAAAAAATTTCCCCCAATCTTCAAACTCTTCTCCTGCAATGTATAAACATGCCTAATCTCGCTATCTGAATTATCTGATTTCTTTCCTACTCACTACACTTTAATATATAGCAATGCAAATTTACATAACTCACTCTTCACAAATCAAGATTCTCAAATCAAACAATGTTATAAAGAATCTCGAAAAGTTAGTTGAAGGGAAATACATGTGACAACCCATTAGAAGCCTTTACACTTAGTAAGCCCCACTTTCCTCAGCATTAAACAACACATACAAAGTGATAAGATTTTATCCAGTTTAAAAATAAAATGCCACTTAACAATGAAACAAAATCCTTTAGATAGTATCAAAGTAAACAAGTCACATACCCTATTAGACATGTCAAAGGTCACTGGAGCACTCTGATCAGTGCTTTCAGTAACATGACTGGGGGAATGAGACACATTACTTTCATCTATAGCAAACATATCTTGCAAGGATGAGATAGATTTTTTGTGTCTGCAGATAGAGCTCCCTTCTTCAAATAATATTTCTGAATCATCTGTAGTTCTAAAAACATTCACAAAAGCATAACTTAAACATAATGGATATTACAAAAAAAATATCAGTTTTGGAATTAATTCAGTTAACTAATTTTGAATACCTTTTCATAATTATTAAAAATCCAATTTTTAAAACAGAAATTTGTCTGACACAATTTGGATCAATAACAGATTCCAAAATCCATTTCTTTGAAAATAGTCACACAAATGTGCAAATATCACTTTTTTTTTTTTTTTTTTTTTTTTTTTTGGCATTAATAGAAGTTTAAAACTACTTTAAGTTTGCAGAAAATCAAGAATAAAAAAAATTATAAAACAAAATTTAGAGATAAAAAATTCTGCTTAAAAAAAATCCAGTTTTAAAGAAATTAATGGGTAATGCATTTGACTGTTTTGCAACATTTTTATTTTAAATAAACATTGTTTTTGAAAATGTAATGATATAATTAGGATTTGAAACACACTGAGAGTCCAGTATTTAGAATAATGAGACATCAAAAATTAATCATTAATAAATTTACTTCTGTAACGATGTTGTTGCTCGACTTGATTAGTAGTCGTATTATCCGTTATAGATATAGTAGTAATGATATTGTTTGACTTGTTTGGTAATGTTTAGTTAAATTTTATACATTATATCACCAAAATATTTTTGAATTCAAATTATAATAGAATTAATCTGAATTGAAAAAATATTTTGTTTACATAATACATAACATAAAACTAAACACTGCAAAAACAAACTTTTTTTCCATCATAGTTACAGATGCTTCAGCAAATGCCAAGTCCTAGAAAATCTCGCAAAATTAAACAAAAATTTTTTAATATTGTCCAATAGTCACTCAGTACTATGTGCACTTAAAAATTACAATATTAAATCGAAAAAGTTATTCACAGATTAGTCAAAAGATATTTATAAAATCGCATTTTCATAATCAGATGATACTACTTTGGATTATGGGACATACTCAAACACTTTTTGAAATGATCAGACAGACATTCACAAAATCAAAGACAGAGTCTAATACATCGATTGGACAGCTCCAGAAAATATTAATAGCAAAATTTACAGAAATAGAATGGAAAGAATCGAGGAAAATTTTCATTCAAGTAAATATTTTGAAGTCTTACAGAATATCCCAACTGTAGAACAAAATGCAGAAGAAAGTTTTAGCACTCGAATCAACTGCAAAATGATCATAACTCCTACGGTTTTACACAAATTCAAGCTGCATGATAATGCAATATATAGTACCTGTAACTGTATCAATAGTTTGAACATATTCTTTCGACTTGTAGTATATATGTGTCCCATGGAAATCCACTAAGGAATATACTCAAGATAGATTTGCAGAGTAATACTATATTCAAAGAACTTTTGGATAAAGCAGTAATTAGTAAACAAGTGTTGAGAATATTCTAGCAGAAGATGAAATTTTTGATATCTATTGAATTAAAAGAATATTTTACAAGGGATCATAGCCTTTGTTGCTCTATAACCCAAAAAATCATACAAACACTGCAAAACAAGTCAGACAATTTCATTGTAAATACATGGAATTAAAATTTATAACACACAAATACAATTATAAATATGATACATAAATATTTAGTTTATCAAAATGTTAATTACATGAAATACTTTCATACCTAGTAGTTACCATATTGCAGATCGATACAGAATCTTCTCTTTGTAACCGGGTGCATAATTCTTCACACTTTGCTGTATTGGAATCAACATTGATGATACTTGGAGCACTTGCATGACGAAGAGGAACCTGCACATTACCCCCAAAAAAAATTAACACTAAACACTAGTTAAATTAAACATTAATTTCCTTCTAACACAAATAAAAAGATTCTTCCAATTCGCAATATCCTATGTTATAATAATAATTTCATAAGTATTGCTGAAAAATCTGTTAATTTATAAGGCAAATTCTTCATATGTAGATGTTTAGGAGGGAATATTGCATGACTTAACAAATATGATTAAGTCCTACATAATGACCATTACCACCCCTTTTAGATTTCTCCATTATTAGTTAAAGTCAAATTACAAAAACCATTTCCAAGCTAACAACTCATTTTTGAAATTTTCATACTCAACAGATTTTAAGACTCAGTTGAGAAACATTCTTCTTTCCTTCTTGAGGTCACTAATACCTTCAAGAATCACTTTGTACCACATACTGTAGAACAAAAATGTCAAATTCAAAAGTTGACATGAGTCAAATCAACAAAGTTTATGCAGACCAAAAAAAAAAAAAAAAACAGAGAGAGAGAGAGAGAAACTATAAAAATAATTTTTATGGGAAAAAAGTTTATTTTGAAAAGTATGTTGGAAAAAAAACAAGAATGACAATTTTCTTGTTTTTTTCCTGACACTTGACATTTCTTCTCAGCTACCTCCTTCCTACCTCAGGAAAAATTCTGTGCTTACTTTCAAAACTATTCCAAGGTGACTGTCAGAAATTCTAATTCTGCTAGGAAACCCATTTCCTTTCATGGGTGAAAATAATTGCTCACACTGATCAGTACTTCCAAACATAAAAATTATCTCATATGCAAATTTTCAAATCTGATAAGTAAATATTTGTAAAATTCCTATCCACCAACTTCACTAAATTTTGTCTTTATTTCTGAATTCACAATGTATCTCAATTGCTCTCATTTGCATTCAATTAGGTACTGATTCTATGCCTACAGAATAAACAGAAGTGAACAAAGAAAACTTATTTTCTAATAATTTAACATCTGCAAATTTTTTTCTAAGATTTAACATTTTTTCAACATACTTTTTATAATGCAGTTTTGTCTTAAGTTATTTTATTCATTATGCATGTAGAAAAAGGCATTTAAATTTTCCTTTTTAACTGCTTTTCTCAAAGAACTAGCTTCTATTTGAATGCTTTAATTTGATCACACATTTGTAATGATCCAATCCTTTCCTTCCCATTGTAAATTTAAGTCATATAAGTGTGTTGTTATATCAACCATGAAGGATAAATCTTGTAACCAAGATGTATTGAAAAACAGGCTTCTATCTTAATTTTAACTTATTCAGATTTGGCATATTTCTTCTTTTAAATCCTACAATTATTTAAGAATCTTGAAGCCCTATAGCCAATGTACTTCAATATAGTACAACAGAATGATTAAAACATCAAGATTTTACGAATTAATTATTTCTTTAAAGGCATTAGCATGTGTTTCGAGAGTTGCAGTGGCAATGCACATTAAATCTCACAAGGCTCCAAGTCCTCCAGTAGGCAGAGTGTAGAAGTTTGGAGAGGAAGGTATCAGCTCAAGTATTGGCCTCATCACTTGACCAAAGTTTAAAGTTACAAGATTCATTGGCAATAGCCCTCGTGTTGCTTCTTATCCAAAAATAGTTTCTTTGTGATACATGAATGTTCATTAACGGTGCACAGAGAAGCAAAGCAAGGGCTATCGGATACAGACCTCATAACTTTGAGTCTTGGTTAAGTGGCAAGGATGACACTCGAGCTAGCAATCCCTCTCCAAACTTCTGCACCATGCCAATGGAAGGAACTTGAGCCACAACAAATTTTAAGTACATCAGCACTGGCCACATAATGGGTCTTTAATGGTATCAGGGCCCAAACTCCCAACTCAATGAAAACAGCCATCAGCGAGTCCGCAACCATGACCAAAAGGCTAACGTAGTCACTTCTTTCTGAAACAAAAAATCATCTGGCATGAAAAAATTATTTTTCTGAAACTACAGTCCTTCAAACAGTTCTATAAGGTTGGGCACTACTTTTGATTACAAAATTCCTCTCAGAAAATTCGTCAAAGTTTACCCTGTTTATTCTCTTCCAGAGTCAAAATATGCATCTTAAATCTTTGGATATGCAAAATATGCAATTTAATCAGCTACATTCATTATTCATGATTTGATGACACATATTAATTTTTCTATTCAAATTTAATATTCTGTTCTATCTTTCCCGCAAAAGGCAAAAATGCACTTAGATGTGTGTGCGTAAGTATCTCATCAATTTCATTTTGTAAGTTATAAAAAAGAAGTATTATTTATGCTTCTGATTACCTGTGAGGTGCTATCATTCAAGAAGTTATTTATGCATTCCTGATTATAAACTTGTTTAAATTATTGACAGTTATAAAATTGCTCTTTTTGAAGCTTTAATGGATTTTTATAAGTATATAGGGTTAAAAATAAATTTTAAGTTTCCTTTTTCTAGACATTGAAATTCCCAAAATTTTGAATTGCTTTTATAATCTTATTTAATGATACTGATATGTCTTTCCCATTATTATGAAGAAAAAAAATATTTTTCTTGTTGCAAATGTAATCAATTAAACATTTTCCCAATTTTTCTCAGAGTAAACATAGTGGCAAGGAATTCAGTAACAAAATCCTAGTCATTCACATACTCATCAAATTTTAATTACAAACATTTCAGGTCAAAAACTTTTAACCCATGATCTGCTTCTTTCCCAATTTCTTCTACAATCACAAGTAAATCTATTTTGAAACACCTTTAAACATTTTAGAATATCTCCCAAGTTCTTCACAAAATTTAACACAAGGTTCTCACCTTTATTTTAATAATCCAGATGATGGTGTAAATCTATAAAGACAAAATTTGATTCCCTAAACAAAGTATGCCGTTGTGTGCCTATTAGCAATCCAACTAAGTGGCAATTACATTTTTTTTTTTTTTTTTTTTTTTTTTTTTGCCTGCTTCAATTCTCAGATGAGTGAGTGAAGCAAAGATTAGAGGGTCAGTGATAAGATAAACATATTTTCATATCATTATATAAGTTGAGAGGGCTACACATATGATTATTGTGGGCCACAAGTTTGACATCTTTGCTGTGGAATATACATTACTGACTTTTGTGATTTGATACCTCAAATATACTTCAAATAATTCCCATCTTCTCATAGCCAATCATTCTTTTTAGCCCTGCTATTTATGCTATGTAAAGCAATACAATTATTTTTTCATGGCAAAATGATAAACAATTTTTCAAAATTGATACATATGTTAAAATCATTCTTCTCTAAATAAATTGTTCTTGTAGTATAGCATTAAATTTTTATAAACAAACTCTTTAGAAACCATTCATAAATTATGCAGAAAACTGTCAACAAATTAATGCCTCAAACAGCTAAAAAAAGTAGTTAAAAACTTTTTTTTTCTAACACATAAATAAATAGTAAAATTTGTTACAATAATCCATATTCTTAATAAAGGAGAAACTAATTTTTCAATATTATGAGCTTCAAAGGGATTCAATTTAAAAATTTCTGACAATCCCAAAACTGAAATTGTAAAATTTGAATCATCAAATTAATATTTCATCTAAACTGAAACAATTTTTTTCTGCATAATTTCGAATAATATTCATATCAATCATGATACTGTAGTGAATGCAATCATAACTCATTCACAATCATGATTTATGTTAACTGCAAATTGATCCTCGCCTGAGAGCAACATCATCAGAAGCGCTCTTGAAAGTTTGGGTTTTTGAATCTGTGATGTCAGTTTTAGTTCTCTATCTTCTCCACAGATATACTATGTGTTACCGCACTGTGTGCGATTAGGCTTGAGGAATTTTAAAGTTTTTAAGTTTTCAAAGATTAAAATAAATATATTTTGATAAACTGTTTGACTCAAACCAGCCACTCACCAAACATCTTACAATACAATTAAGAAAATAAAACCAGTTTACCTGCCCTTACATTGTACATGAAAAATATCAAATGAAAGCAGCACAGAGCTAAAAAAGTAAACAAACCTCATTCCGATGTTCTGCAGGACTTGAATCCTCAATGGACCCAGGAAATATATAATGGCGGGTAAATTTTAAAGGAGAAACAGTATTGTTTTCTTTATCTGAACTAAAATATAGAAATATAAGTTCATCAAATGTCAAAACTATAAATTTAATGCTTATGAATTGCAACATTTATATCAGTGCATAAGATTTCACTCATATATGGACAAACACATGCAACCACTTAATATGTCAAAAACTATTTCCACAGATTTATAATATGAGAAATGCAGATGATTTATTAGGATTGCAACAAATTTAAAAATTTCTTTCGTAAATTTCATAGATATTGGTTGAATTTAGATTTAATAAAATTATGAGGGTCATTCCAAAAATCCTTAAGAAATCCAAGAGATGGTGCTAGTAGCATCAAAAATTGTTTGTTTTTAATAAGCATCATGACTCACTAGACAGCTGTCTCAGTTACTTCCAACACATGGTTTCATTTTTACTGTCACTTGACTTGTCTTTATTTTAAAAAAAGAGGAAAAGTTAATTATGAGCAATGATTAAACACATATATTTAAAAGGTTATACACTGAAAATGATCAAAACTGAGTTGGATGAAGTTCAAGGCACATGTGCTCCTGTGTTTGCAACTGTTAATGATTGAGTAAATGAATTTAAACTTGACTGTATATCCACTAAAAATGAATCATTCAGGAGTCCAGTGAAGTAATTACTCCCAGAATAATTGACAAAATACACAATATGGTTTTGAGTCATCAACTAATAAAAGTGCACAAAATAGTTGAGGCCACTGCAATATCACAGGATACTGTGTTTTCAATTCTGTAATGAAAAACTGGGTGTGAAAAATCAATTCATGTACACCAATTACTTGGAAAAAGGAAAAACAATAACTGGAGAGTATTACGTATTGTTACTGCACTGGCTGAGTGAAAAAATCAAGAAAAAGCATCCTCTTTGAAAAAGAAAACGATCCTCTTCCATCAAGACAAGGCACAAGTGCACACCTGTACAGTTCTGATGACAAAATCATGGAATTAAAGTTAAAATTATTTCAACATCCACCAGCTTTACCCCAATGACTTTTTTATTTCAAAACTTTAATAAATGGCTTGGTGGACAATGGTTCATGTTAAATGAAGAGGTCATCATCCAAACAGATGTCTATTTTGAGGGCCTCCCGAAATCACTTTTTAGAAGGCTTTAAAATTTTTGAGAAATGATTGGAAAAGTGTAAAGAGCTAAAAGAGATTATGTAGAAAAATTTTAAAAAAAATATATTTATACCTAAAACCATTTGTTTTTCTTCTTTTTCTAAGAACTTATTTCAAAACTCTTGTAACACAACAACTGAAAAGGTTTTCAGAAGAATCAAACAGAAGTTTTGGAATAAAATCATACTTTAGCTAATAACAAGTAAAAACATGACTTTTATTTTCCAAAACAAATACAATTTTGTAAAACAACTGAAGATGTTTTAGACATAATAGAATGGACATAAAATATTTTTTATCATAATGGAATAAAAAGCAAAACATACCAGATATATATATATATTAGTTTTTCACTAGTATGTTGTGCTTTTTATTTCTTTTACACACACACAAATATATATGTCCTACATATTATTCCCAAACGTATAATTATACATAGTTTCAAATGGCCAGAAAAACATTGTGTGGTTTTTATATATCATATGACTACACTGATTCAACTCGAAACAAATGAATCACAAAATATTTTAAAAGGTTAACAAGTTTCTCTTTAAAAAGAAAGTGATGATTTTTTCTAAGAAGAATGTTTTAATATACATTTTGCATTAAAAACTGAAACATGATAAAAAATAAAAAAAAATATTGAAAATCAAACTCTAATTTAAAAACACTATAATATAAAATGAAGAAAAAGAAAAAACTTACTTAGTTTCATCACTCAGTAATGAAATGTGACAGTTCCAACCAGATTCCAAGCCCATTTTTTCTGAAAAGACCTATCAACAAAAAAAATAAAAAGATATTGGTAGTTGATCAAACTCAAAACAGAAAAACTGACAAGAAAATTAATATACTACTCACTCTGCTTCTCAATTCATTTTCTTTGGAGAAATGAACAAAACGGATACATGCTTTGTCCAACTGTTCAATCAATTGCACAAAATCCTATTTGTAAAGGGGGGAAATTCAATGTCAAATTTAAAATTAACCATAGCATTAATAATAAAAAAAGAGAGAGAGTAGGTTATAAATAAAATCCTGTTAATATATGTATATAAGTGATAAATTTAACTTATATTGTATTTAAAATTAGATGTTTTTAAAACTCTTTTTTTCACGTTTAAACCTATTTTAACTTTCGCTTTAGAGTCATACAAATTTTGTTTGCCAGTAAACTTTTTGAGTCTAAATTAAATGCTTATTTAGAGAAAATCCCCTTTTTCTGAAATATATAAGCTGTCTCCTATTGCCAACAGATATCCAGCCGTTTTCATCAAATAGCCCAGTGGCTCACGAAACTGCATTCTCGTAGGTGTTTTAAGCTATCACTGTGGGATCCTATACATAGTGGATGAATGATAGTGATATCTGTAGTAAATTCCATGACAAAGTAGGTCCCAGTGTCATCATTGAAAATTGACTTAGGAAGCTGTCCTCCTTGATAAAGCAACTACTGTGGCAGCAAGTGTCTCAGTCAATGGCCAAATACAATGCAAATCTTAAGTAGAGAGTAAACAATTTAAAGGACTCTCTTGGATATCAGATTACATAGCTCATATCCCTTTTATGTATCTTTGTTTAAATATGTGATATATATAACCATGTGATAACCATGTCATATGATTTTCTCTTCACTAACCTTGAAGACTTTAATTGAGATCGATTGCTGGAAATCATTTCTTCGCAACCCAAATGAAATGTTATTATGCTAATCAAAGGAAGATGGAAATAGAGTGAAGTGATTTAGATATGACAGTATATAAGCAAAGGGAAATTTAGAGGATATAGAGGACGAGTGGGATTAGCTCTGAGTGTATTTCTCGCAAGAGATCGATGACATAGGAGTTGTTGCTGGTGATAACTGTCACTGCAGATTTAGTAAATGAAAGTAACCTCGACTGGAAATGTTTTGGTAAGAGTGTATTATTTTAATAATATTTGAATAAGTAAATTAATCCAAGGGCCCTGTAATATAATTAATATTCTGTAATATAATTAAGGCATTATATTACAGAAATTGATAAATAAATAATTGTATTAGACTTGACTGGTGTGTCCTTGCGTAGGTTATTGACTTTTAGAGTTAGTTGTATTTGACTGAGTTATGGCACATGAGTCAGGTAGAAGAAGTGTTTCACCACAATCATGCATTATTATCATTTATATCTATAGTGGGCCTCAAAACATCATGAACTATGGAATAAGGGAAGAGAGCTGTCTTGTGATATTAATCATAATTCTGTATTCCTCTATGTTGATGGAAATGTCAGAGCACATTATCTTCCAAACAAACAAATGCTTGACATAAATATAGATCATAAACAGGCAGATGGAGCAGTATTATTGTTTAGAGATATTCTCATGGGCATCTCTGGGACTGATGGTTGTGATGGAATACAGCATCAAATAGCATTTAATTTACTTACATGCTTCCCTTTAATAAATGGCAGTAATTAATATAATTAACTTATTACACTGGCTCTGATAGCAATGTATTATTGTTGTGATAGCTTGAATACACCAAACAAATATAAAATTCCTCTGTATAAAATGCATTAGTTTTTTCCAAATAGTTTTTTGTGTATGTTCAAATATAAAATTGCACTAATTTCTTTAAAAATAGTTAGACTTTTGCATGCATTTAAACTGCCAAAAAAACTATGAAATGTTGGAGAAAAATCTATAATTGTTTTCAATCAACTGAGATTTTGTTAATTTTAGGTTGTAACCTGCTTCATTTTCTAATTATAATTTGAATAAGTGGAAAATATATTCTTTGTATTTAGATGCATCTTTCCATTTAACCCTTTGTGATGTACTACCCTTTAAAATTAATAGCTACACAAAAAAAATTGTAGGCAATCTATTTAAGCCTAAAAAAAGTAAGTCGATAAATTTTTGTAAAGATTGCGATTACCGTATTGATTCTGTGGGTGGTACCTGAGTAGGAACACTGTGCCACTAGAACTTTCATAAGTGTGGCTAAGTGTGCATTGCATTGAAGCATGAAAATGAGTCAAAGCTTCCACATATGAATGAAACAAACACTGAATATCTTGGTTATATGTGATTTTCAATTAGTAAAAATTTACAGTTCTATTTTCACGAGTTCTATATACAAATATATCCAAAAATTTGTCTATTTTTTAGATTCATGATATTTTTGGAAGCACATTGCACTCTTTTGGAGGAAACACACACCAACATTGCAGGTTTTGTATATAAAAATAGTTTTCTATGGCTTCACTTCCGTGCTACAATATGCACATCTTCAGCTTGTATCTTTAATTGGCATATGTTTAATATATTATTGCTAAATATGATAATGTGAAAATGTCTTGTTAAATAACGAATACAGTGGTATATTAAACAAATTACTTGAACTATATGTGATCCTTCACCCTACCTAGACATTTTACTAAATCTGGGGTCACTACATTACACCAACCAGAGTAAACCAGATGTTCTATGTGTTTTTGCGTTCTCTTGTATAACATGCAAAGTGCTGGAGTAGCAGTGCTTACGCTTAGGGAACACCCCTATATTATTCAATGATGCTACATGTACTTTTGGTATAAAAATTATAATAACATAAAATAAGTAGTTGACTCTATGACCAACAAATTAACATAGAAGTTGTTTATCAAGCAATAATCTTTGTACCTGAAAAAAACTAGACAAAATCGCTTCTAAATATAAAATTTTACATCAAGAATTGTATTTAAAAATTATGGATTGACTTGTATGGTGCTATCATCTCTTATTTAAGTAGATAGGTAAAAGGAAATGGGAAACCAATTTTTATCCATTTATTGATTAATTTAATGGTTCGAGAAGCAAATCAGTGAAGGTGTTCCCTTGTGTGGAACACTGAGCCACAAAGGGTTAAACAAATGCATTTAGAAATAACAATGTATTACTGTTAAAGCAATAACTTGAATTTGTGGCTATGGTAGCCTAGTGGTCATGGTTGAGGATTTGCAGCAAGTAGCTTTTGTTGAGTTGTAGGTTCAAAACCTCATGGCATTAAAGGCATATCATGTGGCCACGTTGATGCATGTTTAATCTGTCAAAACTCAGAGTCCTCTCATTGGTGTGTTATGGAAGTTTGGAGAGGGAGATGCCAGCTCAGGTATCATCCTGAACACTTGATCAAGGCTCAAAACTACAAGGTCTGTCACCAATAGCCCTCCAGTTGCTTCTCAGTGCAAAATCTCAATCATCAGTGATAACTTGATTATATCAAACAGATATAAAAAGATATAGGTTATCATACAAAGCCTTTAAAGGTTAGCAATATAGGCACATTTCCTGCTATTTGGGTGGAGTTTTAATGAAAACGCTTGAGTCAAAACATAAACTAACAACCATACCAATGAAAGTAGGACATACAGGACAAGCTTGATATTGCATTGTCACCATTCCAATGAAGATCTCATTCCCCAATTGGCGCAAGTAGCTATTGGCTCCACAATTCCACTCCTCAATTTTCTTCTCCTGCTCTGAGAGGATCAGAGAATCACTGCTTAGGTAGCGGTTGAGGGAGTGTGGGTGACTACAGCCTTCGATACAGGGAGGATCCCATGAACTAAGTACGAAAAAAAAAGAGAAAAATATTTTCAAGAAATTTTTAAACATATTTTATATGCACAGATTTTAACAACCAAAACTACATATTAAAAAAAAATGATAATCTCAGAAAACTGCGCTTTTAATAAATCTCTTTTTCTCACATTATATTTGATTATTTTGCGTTTACAGATAGCATAAAGATTTCAGTTTTGTGGATTTGATTGTTACTTTACTCTTGTTTTTAACACCAAAATTATCTTCTGTCTTTCTCAATAAACTAAAAACTTAGAAATACAAAAGCCAGAAAATCCTCAATGAACTCAACAATTTGCATCAATAAGTACACAGATATGATGGATAAGTTTGTAAAAACACATCTCTGCATAACAGAAGATTCCAAAAAAGTTAAAAGTTTTAACTAAACTAAAAATGTTATTATCCAGCAATAATATCAAGGCTACTTTTGAAAATGACTATTTTAAAACAAAGCTTTATGAAAAGTAAAAATGTTATCATTTACAGAGGAGAAAATAATATATGCTATTTCAGCAGCAAAAATCCTTTTATGAAAAAATAACACAAAATGTTCCTGATATACACATATAAAAAAAATTCATGCTTATCACCATAGCAAATTGAAAGCAAATTTATAATTGTATTGCTCCCTTTTTGAAAACTCATAGTAAGTTTAAAATCGTGTACCAAATAAACACACATAACACAAAAAATAAAAAGTATCAGAGTATCAGAATAGAGAAATTTTATCATTATTATTCAAAAGGATTTGAAAAATCGTGTACTTAAAACTAATGATTTGTACTTTAAAAATATTAATATTCATAAAAGAAAACTTTGGAAGTAATAAAGAAATTTAAAATTTTTGATAATAAATCAATTTTATATCAGGAATGATCAATCTTCAAGCATTCTGAAATATAATGTATTCACATAATTTTCCATTCATCAAGATCTACCATACATTAAAAAAAAAATAACTATCTAGGGTTTTTAAATTTAAACCAGTATAAAAATTTATTTTAGTAACATGACAAAAAAAATTATACAAAAGATAGTCTATGAAAATCATTTTTTCAAAGTATTTCAGAAATATCAGCTGATATTTACATGAAGGTTTAAAAAATCATTAAAAAAAAAAAATTGCGATATAAAGATATATATTTAAATAGTCAATTAATTCAAAAGAAATCTTCAAAAGTTTCAATTTTTTGATAAGTTAAACTGCAGGTACTGAAAAATATTTAAATGTTGAGAATCATGCTGCAACTAAAAATAGATATTTAGAATGAAATTAATATTTTAGTTGTTTTTTTAAATACTAATTGTAATGAGCAGTAATTATTACTGCAGCACTTCTGGTGGAGGTAACTGAGAAAACTTTAGTCTGTCAGGAACTGCTGTTAGCTAAACATTTCAATGTCCAATGGTAAATTAAATTCAGAATCCCATTCAGGTAATGTTTATGTTTCTTATTTTAATGTTATTTTATGTTTTGTTACAATTGAAATAAATATTTAGAACAAAGTTTTGTTTCTTTATGTTTTATAAGTAATTTCAGCCATAAAATACCACCAATCTTATACAAATTAGCACCTAATATCACTCTGAATTAACGGTTCCTCACAGACTTGAATTTCGGATAAAATCCAAAGTAAATGAATACCCAGTAAATAGAAATGTTTCAGGACACCCTGTACACAGACTTTGATTTAGTAAGTGTTTCCATTACTCCAGCTGTTCATGGAAAGAAATTCAGTACATTAAAGTTCGTTATTAAATGAAAACCAGGTAATGCTTTTTCATAAATTAAGAAAAGTTTAATGCATGTGAAGCTAGTATTGTTTCTAGAAAGAAAAAAAGTTTTGGTTATAGTAAATGCACCCAGCACTGAAGAAACAAATAAATAAATTTAAATGATATATTTATAAATTTCAGATTGACAAATTTTAGTATGCTGTTTTCAAGATTATGTAAATATAAGAATCATAATTGTGTATATTATACATACATTCGTTAGGTCTTTCTGCTTGTATGATTTAAAACCGAAAGGATTAATTTTTATATGGAAAGCAAATGCAGTGTGTTCTGTTTATGAGAATGTTTCTTTCAAAATAAGTATGAAATAAAATTTATTAATGTTGTACTAATATATGGATATACGAGTTGAACTCTTTAGAACTTTATTATTCATTAAGAAACTTGTTCTTTACATTATATATTATTATATTGAATGCTTATGGTTATTATTATTTTTTTTTTACTTTGATTGGGAAAATGCTAAATTCGACACAACTAATGTTTTGCTGAAAATTGAATAAATTAGTCAATACAAATCAATCGTAAGTCTCATTAACATTAATTTTCAAAGTGAATTAAGTCCCATTTTCCACTTCAAGGTAAGAAAGCATAGATTTCAGTAATTGATTTTTTTTTTCTTTTCTGTTTTACTTTGATTGGAATCAGGAAGAATTTTATTTTTCTTTGTTTTAAGATAATTGTCTATCATTCTTTCTGCACGCATTTCCCCCTTTTTTCGAAATAAAGATTCAAGATACAAATAGTAAAGAAATTAATAATAAGATAAGTTTAAAATAAGTTTCTTTTTATCTTTCTTGTGGGTAGAGTAAGATATTATCTTATTTGCAAATTATTTATTGATGTGGTAAATAAATTAAAAATGGTATTTAAAAAAGTTGGTTTTTCAACTTTCGATTAATTGGTGTGGTGAAAATTGTACATTATAAAATAAGAGTAGGTATTCAAGCTTTTGATTTGCAAATTTGATCTATTATTGGACATTGCTTAGTATTTTTTTTAAAAAAAAGAATAATTTTGTCATACAAATGTATTTTAAGAAGGAGTCTTGAGTAAATATTTAAAAATTATTTTGATATTAAAACAATTAATAGTTTTCCTGGAAAAGTGATTAAAATAATTTCAGCCTATTATTTGTATTGCAAACCCTTTTATATGAAAAACATTGATTTCATGATACAATTTTAAACAGTGGACATTCCGAAGATGGCCTTCAATGCTAAAGCAAAAAAGGATGATTTGAGGGTTTTAGATGATGAAATGATTTGGTTTAAGATCTTAAAATTTTACAAATCACCAATCAAATAATGAAGTTGCCTCAGTACAAAGAAGAACTAGTGAATCTCTGTTATGCAACATTGTCAATGACAGAAAAACACAAGAGGAAAAAAGAAATGCTAAAAAGCATGCAAAACTAGACGAAGAACATGAGAATGAACTTGAAAAGCTGAGGCTGAATCTCGAGGATCAGAAGAAATGTCCCGCAAACGAACATTCACATTCAATAGGTAATGATACCCCGAGATATAACTTATCACAAGTTTTATCTGAAAGAAGGCGATATTGCTTTACATTTAAATATTTTCAAAAGATAGCTAAAGTTCCTGAAATTACCATAGAATAAATGGGTTGCATACCTTATTGATGTATTACTCCAGAAATAGCTAAGCTAATAGCTCGAGAATCAGATGAAGAATTACCAGTACATCAAAATTATGCTTCTAAAATGATGTAAGCTGAGTGCTGAGAAATACCACCAATTATTTATAACACATAGAAAGCTTATTGAAGAAACATACAAAGATTTTAATTTCGAGTTACGGGACTATTTTGAAGGATGGTTAGAAGCACTAAACATCATGACATTTGAAGACTTGAAATCCCTTATTATAGCAGATCAAATTAAGAAGAAAACACCTAGGGGCTTCAAGACTGATTTCTTTGATGAATGAACAGAATGGAATTCACCTAAAGAATTAGCAGATTGGTTGGGTGCTTGTGATAATTTAAATATTACATTAAAACACGACATGCTATCAGTCAAGAAAAAGGTTAACTCAAAAATTGAATCTACAAGACCACCACCTTTTACAAGAAAGAGTAATTTGTATCCCAGAAATGACAAACATAGCTCTGATGTTCCAGAGAGCAGATCTGATTGAGTGTGCAGGATGTAGAGAATCTGGTGTAATTAAGTCTCATTGTCCAAAATGCAATCTATCTAACATGAACTCATCCCCACATGTTGAAAATGTCCTAATCAAATCCTGTGAAGCCAAATCATTACAATTAGCTCTACTGAATATAAATAACTGTAAATGGACTCTAAGGTACTACATTGAATGAACTTCCTTCGATAAAACTACTGGTTTACCTAGATGACCTGATCGTGTTGTCACCTACCTTTGAGCAACACATCTAAGATTTGAAAAATGTCTTTGACTATCTGGACAAATTTTGACTCAATGCAAACAGAAGGAAATTTTAATTTGCATGTTCAAAAGTGAAATGTCTAGGACTTTGGATAACATCTGATGGAGATGAGATAGACCCAGATAAAGTAAATGCTATAATCTCCATGCCTTTTCCTAAGAACATAATACAAGTTCATTCTTTTATTCTAACCTGTTTGTGGTATCAGAAATTTATTCGTGGTTTTTCTGAAATTGCCAGGCCATTCACTAATTTGACTTAGAAAAGTGTTTCTTGGGAATGGGGTGTTGAACAGCGAAGAGCATTTGAAAAACTGAAGCGAAACTTAACCTCTCCAACAATTTTGAAGCAAGCATTTGAAATTAAGTCATTCTTTATGCAAACAAATGCCAGTAATTACCCTTTGGGTGTTGCCCTTTTACAAAAACATGGAACCCAAAAACATCCTATGAAATCTGCAAGTAGATTGCTGAGTTCTGCAGAACAAAATTACTCTACAACAGAGCGCAAGGACCATGCAATCATTTGGGGTCTCCAGAAATTCTGTGCATATGTGGACAGCACCAAAGTGATCATTTCATCAGAATATCAGCCTCTCAAGTGGCTCATAACTTTTAAAGTCACCATCTGAAAGACTGGTGGGATGGGTCCAGCAGCTGTAAGAGTTCAATCTTAAGATAGAGTACCTCCCTGGGAAATCTAACTATGTGGCAGACCAAAGCCAAACTAATGTACTCTGCTAAGCCTTCCTCTACTTTCGTACACTTTCCTAAAAGAACACCCAAAGAAATTAGAGAAGAGTAAATGAAAGAAGAGTTTAAGAAAATCATCCAAGTGTTTTGAATATTCTGATAAGGGAGTTGATATTTCAAATTAGACACAAAGAGGATACATAATGAACCAAGGTGTCTTGCTCTAATATTCTCCTGCCTCTAAAGCTGACCTTCACACCAAAAAGTGGATATTCTACCAAAGAATGGATACTCTAAAGCTACAACATGATGCTCCAAATGCTGGCCACTATGGGGTGGAGGAACATTAAACAGAAAAATTAAAATTTATAGAGATTGACCAACTGCATATTGTGTCTCAATATAAATTTATGGGAGGTACCGTTTGCAAGAATCAAAACATTTTACTACACTGGTGTTCCATACAGTCTAAAAAATAGTTGTGGCCACTGTTTTTGTTTAGCTTAGAAGCCTCAATCCAAAATGTGTAGTTACTATACAGATTATGCCCTTCAAATGACTGTAACAAAATGGATCTGCTCCAATTTAGAAGAGAAATTTATCAGGCATGTTTTTCTAAGTACAGTAAGAGACCAAATAACAGGCTGGCTGCAGGAAAACCAAAAACACTTTCCAAAAGAGTTTCGGATGATATCTGGTATGACGGAAAAGATCATTTCATCGTTGTGAATGTGAAACAAATAAGATGCACCTACTGTGGCAAAAAATCTACAAGAAAATTCAATAAATGTTTGATTGGATTGCATGATAAATGCTTCGAAATGTTTCACGCTAAGTAGATTGTATTTAAATTGTATACAAAAATTACAAATAGTTTTTTTTTAATATTTTGTAATTTATTAACCCCTTTTCATATGTAAATTTGAATATAAAGGTGTGTAAAATTTATCACAAGACATTATTTTTCTAAATTTATGCTTGTTACGAGCTATTATTTTTCAATTTTAGCTTTCTAAATTGCTATTTCTTATAAATAATTAAAATATAATTTAAACTTCTTGTGCTTATTTTGTTATGAGCTTTTTCACAGAGTCCCATTTATTTCATACATTTATTCACCAAAATACGATATTAAAAGGTATAGTTTTAAAAAATCTAAGGGTCGATGTGTTTGGGAAAAACATGTAACCTCTCATGCCTAGCATCCTTTATATAGGACGGTAACATTATGTTGAATAAAAATTAAAATTTTAATGCGCGATATTTTTATTATTTTTTCAGTTCATTTTGCATATTTACAAACATAATTAAAAAATTCTACATTAAGCATTGATAGGTTAATAATAAACAGACCTGCTTTCACTATATTGTATATAAATAGTTAAATACAAAGTAAAAATATTTGAATCATAAAACCAATGCTTTAGCATGAAAAAAACAGTGCAGTTCTTAAAATGCCGTCATAAAAAATAAATAATTCATATTACATCTCAGGCAACCTTAAGTATGAAAAAGACAAATTTAGTTAAGGAATCCAAAACTCTGCATAATAAATTTAAACATCTCAAATGAAATAAAAAAATGAACACAATTTCCAGAAAAATAGCAACATAGAATATAACAATAACAGTTTACACTAATGAACTTAAAATTATTTATAAACTGGAAAAAAAGCCATAAAAATAGATAATTAATATTTAGTTATGCAATAAGTAAATAATTAAAACAATAAGCTGTGAAAAAATATTAATGAGTAATCTGAAAAGCTTCTTGATGAACAATATAAAATGTCTCTCCATTCAAAACAAAGATGTATAAATTTTAAATCCTATCCACTGACAAAAACACCAACAGAAAGTTATACAGATGTTAAGGAATTCTTGGGTAAGTTCAACAATTTGAAAGAATATTTCAATAATTGAATGCAATAAAAAGATTTAAATTTGAAGTTATTTTGGTTAGGATCTCAGAATATTGTTACAAACATTTTTTCAATTTATTTTTTAAACAACTGTTTATAAATTTTCAAGTTCAATTTTTTAGCATTTATTTTAGTTAAGGTTAATAATTAGAGCAAATTATTCAGAAATGCCATTTAGCTTTCAAAAGTAGTACAATGAATAATTTTTTTTTTTTTTTTTTTGTACTTTGAAAAGTGAATATACTATGAATAGAAAAGATTTTTCATGAAGGTTCACTTAAATTTGATGCAAAACAACATTTTTAAAAACTAAAATATTTTTAAAGGACAGCATATACTTTCGGATAATCCTTTTTATAATTTACAGTGAACAATAAATTAGTCTTAATTGAAGCAGTGATTTAGCAGATAATAGACTGAAAAGTAAAAATTTAGACCCATTGGGAGAAAAGTTTGCAGTTCCCAGATATACAGAATACAATGATCCCAAACTTATTATTTACTTTGTAATAGTATTTTTTTTTTTTTTTTTTTTTTTGGAAAGGTTTTTTTTAAAAAAATTAAAAAAATGAATAATTAAAAAAAAAAAAAATAATAATTTTCCTTCAAAAAAAAATTATGATAAATAAATTGCCACGTAAAAAAAAAAAAAAAAAACCTCTTCTGACAATATGAGAAATGATATTTCCCAGAACTATGCATAGTAAACCAAAGATAGAAAATGACGTCATGTGACATATGCATCAGAATCTTGCCCGGTGAAGACAAAATTTGCTTCATCATTCACTTTAATATTACACTTTAAAAAAACTACAATAAATTTTTTTTAAAAAAATGATTGTAAGGTGCAAAATATCAATACCACAGATTCTTTGAACCAAATTTCATGCATTGTGGTTATATAATCTTTATTCTATGTAAATGACACAAACTCTTTTTAATAATAAATTAACAATAAAGATAAAACAGTGAAACTTAGTTAAATTTTCATACAAGGACTTACTTATTTATTATAGTGCTATTAATAAAAATTTAGCTTCTTATGTTTTAAGAAATGACTATTCTTTTAATTTTTTAATTTGCCACTTTTCTTAATAATGATTTTAGTTTAAAATCCATGACACACACAGTAAAAACAAGGTTTCTTTGCTTAATCCAGTGGTTCATAACTTACGTACACAGAGTTTTATTTCCATGAAGTGTCTCTATGTTCAACTGAGATCCTTTTTAATCACTTACATCTTTCAAATGGTAAAAAATTTAGATGCATCTCCATCAAATAATTTTCTTTCTCGCAGAAACTTTAATCTATGATCAGTTTGAATACTATTTCAATTTTTTATAATAGCTGTTTCATACATCAATATTTATATATACTATAATAAGAAATGATGTCTATTGGCTTCAAGTGGAGGAGCGTCACATTTCAATTCTCATTTTTTTTTCTAAGAATTCTTTTTAAATATATAATTTAGCATTTAAAAAACCAGCCAAAATAACCTCAGATGTTGTTGCATTTTGTTATAAAAAATAAGTTTTCTGTGTTTCATACGAATATCTGCTAATAGGGTGGTTTGTATAGTAACAACAATAAAAATAAACAAGTTCCATTATAATCCTTTATATTTACATTGTGGGTGGGTGGGTGTGTTTGCAAATAATGAAAATTTTTCATTTCATAACATGATGACCAGAAAAGTTTTTAAAAAAAATTAAGAAATTAAATACATAAAGAATTTCAAAAAATTTCAGTAAGATTTAGATATTAAAAAATATTTTTAACAAACATTATTCAGATTATTAATACATATTTCTTACTGAAACATACAAAGTTCGATTACAAAATAAGTATAATAAAGTAAAAAGAGAGAAATAGGTAATAAATAGAAATATACACTAAAGAGCCACTGAATTAGAGATAGACAATGTTATGCAAAATTGTATTGTTCTGCACTTGACTTATGAAGCACATGAGGGCTCTGTGGTAACTACATATACAACTAGTACAGTGGTTGTTGTTAACCAGCCCTTTTAACTGCCAGTTAGGGTAAAACTTCTGAAGAAGTTGTCTTCAATCCCATACAAATAGTAGGCATTTAAGCTTGAGCCCTACAAATTTTCAAAATTGTCATAGAACTAAGAATTTCAAGATTGACAATGTCAGATATATACCAAAAATATGCAGATGGTGGGGGAAAACTAGTAATCAGGTAGACTTGAGCAAGTGGGCTGCGAGACAGCTCAGTCATATTGTATATAGCCAGTGAAGCTGAACATTAGCTCAAATTATCACCCAGCTGAATCAAGATGCTAATTGCACAGTAAGTAAACAAACCATGCAATACTCATTTCACTGGATAGCTTTGAGAGCCATAGAACAATCAGAGTACCAATGCATGCCATAGGACTGCACATCTTGTCTGGACAAGAGAACTCAAATAAAGGACTCTACAGGACTATGGAGTGATGGAGTAGTATGGAGTGACGAGTCTCAATTCCAACCATTTCAATGGGAGGCTAAGAATATAGATCAGGCTCATGAAGCCATAGAACCTGCATGCCAAGTTGGAACTGTAAAAGGTCATGGCAGCTCAATCATGATCTTGAGTGTTTTCTCTTGGCAGTTTTAAAGAGACATATATA
>BMAW01119992.1:303542-371551 GCA_019974015.1 Nephila pilipes
ATATATATATATATATTTGGTACTTGTACCAACCTCCCTCAATGTGATTTGGTACATAGAGTTGCTGGGCGATCTCCTTCATCCATTTATGTTGTACTGTCATCCACATTGAAATGGAGTATTCCAATAAGACATCTAATTGCACCTCTAACAGGTCCCAGTTGGCTACCGCCTGACTGGGTGAATATTCATCTTACTTCATTATCAGGAGTGTGAGTGAGTGATAGTTGGGTTTTATAGTGCAAGATCTGAAGCAGGCTATGCTGTGCCAAACATTTGTTTAAATCATTAAAACTATACAAATTTAAAAATATGAAATAAATATCATGTGAATAAAAAGGTAAAAGGTCAAAATTTCAAATAAGGTGTAAAAGACCAATTTGTTTTTAAAAAGCTAATAAGTTACAGTGAGGATAAGTCGACCAACCCCCACCAACTTCATAGTCATGAATTGGCCACCTAGAAGACTAGATTTAAATTCTATTGAGCATCTTTGGAATATTTGGGGGAAATGACTGAAAGCTCATCACATAACACCAGCGACCCTTACTGAATTATGGACAGCTGTAGCCAACAAACATGAGGAATCTATGCTTTCTTTGTGTGGCAGTCATTATCAAGGCCGGAGAAGGGCAAGCTCACTATTAACTTGCTAACCCTAATTCAAAGGCACTTCAGTGTAAATGAGAATATAAACTAAGCAGGAAAGGTATGCTTACCGAGGAGAAGAAGTGGCTATTTCTAAAGCAGAAAACAAATTATATCCTTCTGCTGGTAGTTCTATGTACATATCCCCAAAATCTTTAGTCAGAGTATTATTGTTCAGAGGACTATAAGCATAACCCATGCAATGTGCTGTCAAGCTTGATCGATGATAAAAATCAAGAATGCGTTTTCTACATTAGGAAAAGCATTTTTTTTAATTGAAGAAAAAACAATTACATAATGTATATAAAACATTTAAATTCCTAAACAATTCCATTCATTAACATTGAGATCTAATACATCTTCCAAAAATTTAAGTTTTGAATTCTAGAAATAAATACAATACTACAGATCAAATGAATATGGAAATTTTTTCCAAATTTGCTTATAATAAAAGTGAGTAGTTGTGCTTATAAAATCTTAAATTTTAACATGCATATGTTCATGTTTAGTTATACATCATCAGATACACATTTACATTTGAAGCAAATATATCAAGAACATTACTCACCTATCTGAATCAGTAAGAACTCGAATATCATTTCCATCCCAGTATTCATTACAAGCATCCAATATCAGATCAGCTGTACCTTGAGAAAACAACTGATTGCTGCCTATGAGATAATGAAAATGATTAATTTTTTTTAAAAAATCAATAGCAAGTCTCACACGGAACATAGTAGAGAACATAAATATTATCTACAAAGATCAAGAATAAGAAGTTATTTGCATAAAATCCTGTCAACAATGAAAATTGATGCAATTAGAGCCAAACCTATCATTTTCAATCCAAAAACACCAATCCAAATATCATTTGGCAACATTTTTCTAATTTTGGTGAAAATAATCAACAGGAAATTATACGTGTACTGATAAGAAATATTAAACAAAAATTAGATTCAAAACAATAATTGGAGAACACTTATTTCAAAAACATTATGACAATACTTAGGTCAAAAAAATTTGATAGTTTAGCCACAAATATATGCTCTCTGACAAGCTTGAAACATGGAACTAACTAAATTAGAGGTGGAGTTAATTCTTCTCATTTCATTTTAAAATTCTTCAGTTGGACTCAAGAAAATTTATGAAGTTATATCTGACTCTAATCATTGACAGAAATTACTAATAAATTTCCAAAACAGTTTATGTCATTACATCCCTAACCAAATACCAGAACACTCTACAAAAAAAAAAAAAAAATTCTCATTAAATAAACATCACAAGATAAAATTAAAATTTTTAAATAGCATTTTTAAGAAATTTACATTACACAAAAAAAAATTATATTGTCAAACAAAAATAAGTAGTATATAAGAAATTTTGTAACATAAAAAATTTATAACAATATAATTGAAATATAATAACCTCTATGGAGATCTTTCACTATAGCACAAGACATGTTGGGAAAAGGCATTTTGAGGCGAGGAAAATTAAGAGACCTGGCCAATTTTCCTTTCTGCACAATTTCTGGATGCTAATTGAAGAGAAGTACTTAAGCTATGTTGTTTCTTAAGTTAAGGAAAATAGATAAATTAAATGCTTAAAAAATACTTACAACATGCCTAAATATACCAAGCAATTGTTCCAGGTCATAAAAATCAACTACTGAATCTGTAAATCCAATCTGTTTAGCAAGTTCACAGAGACATCTAAATGTAAAACAAGAGTTTTTTATATTAATTTAAAATTAAAAAGGGAAATAAAAAAAAATTATATATTTAAAGAAGCAATTTTTCAAAGATTAATTTGCTTGCAAATGTTATACAAAGCAATTTATATATAAAATACAAATATTTACTCCTTTGTAATGTGTATTACAAAACACCTACATTAGCCTAAGTAATGAAGAATTATTAAAAAAAAAAAAAAATTTATTTTTGATAGTTTAATGCCAATTTGATAAGATATATTTTTAAAAACATAGGGCTTACAAAACTCTTTATAAGCACCATTTCAAAAATTTATTAGTTTTTTTAAGTACCTTTTATTGACAACAGGAACAGCAGATTCATTGTACAGAGATTCACAAGCAATATGATCAGAAAACTTGGTATAATGTTCTTGAGCTTTGGGATTGCAAGTATTAAGTAGAATACCTAAACCCTAAATTAAATTTATTTATCACTTGTTATAAACATAAGAGCAGATTCTACTCTACAATACATACAAAAAAAAATTCAATTATATATTTTCAGTGCTATATTTATTCACTTTCATTTATATTAAATAACACTGTAATGAATCAAAGGAATTACAAAATTTTAATACTCCTAATTAAATGAAACTCAATAAATAACTATGTTTATAATTTAAAAAAGCATGCATTATGATATAACTTTTGCTCAGGAAGAAAAAAATCAAGATATCAAAAGCAAAATTCTATTAACAGTAAAACTGCTCCAATACAAAACAAACTTTGATACCAAAATAATAATAATAATAATTTAAAATTACATTTCTGTATTCAAATTGAATGAATTTTTCAAATTGAAAGAAAGTTGTCACATTTTTTTCTCTTAAAAAATATAAAAACATATTTTTAATAATCAAACAAGCCTGAAGAAATATAAACCAAAAGTCACTACAATACTAATTTATAACTTTTACTTCATACAATGTGATGAACAAATAATTAAATAAAAGAAAAAGATAAAAAATTTATCAATGCTTAGATCAGGCCTGTCCAACCCAAAAGACTTCACAGGCTGTTTTGGAAACGAATTTTATTCCAATGAGCCGTATTACGTGTTTGTAATGAATTCGATTTATCACCTTTTTGATGTAGGCTCTTTCAATGCCAATTCAAATTCACTTTAAAAATTACTACTACTTTCATCTCCTGAGCTGTGAGAAGTGCCTAATCTTTCCGTAGGTCATTAGCGAAATCAAGAACATTCTGCAGTAAATTAATGGAAATATTTTATTGAATAAAATATATTTGTATGAAGCTTAATTTAAATAACTGTCCTGCATTTACAATATAATACTCATGCTAAATTGTTACTGATCAAAAGACACTGAGCAGTCAGTCTGTCTGGAACCATATGCTTCAGGGTCAAATACATTAGGCTTGCTGCAGACTGACTGGCTGCTGCTATTTCGCATGATCCACGCATTACATTCCCTCCCCAAGATGTTCAATAGGTATACATAACTGGCTTTTAATAGAGGTGGCACTTTTCCAGGAGCAGTTGGAAGATGCTGAGGATCAGTAAACTTCTTTTGAGCAGTAGGAGATGTGGCCATGTTTTGGGCAGCAGGAGGAACATATGAGCATGTTTTGGCATTTAAACTTTATTTTAAAACACCTAAATAAATTTATTAAATCATTTCCCTATTTACATCACTTGTATCAAAAAGAAAACAAACTTACTCAGAGTGTCTGGAACCAGTAAGTCTCATTTCTTACACTATGATTTGTTCAATTGTCAACAAACTCACACTTACTCATGTGTTTATTTTGTAACAAAGAGTTATCTAAAACGGCAATGAAACTGTTTTGTTTGCAGGAGCATCTACAAAAAGCTCATCCTGATCAACAAAATAAAGATTTGCCATTTTTCATGAACAAGAGGAACAGGTTACTGAAAGGCACCATCTGTCCATGTTCTAAGCAACCTCATAAAAAAATGCAAATGGTTTGATAGCCTCTAACAATACATCAAAATTAATTACGAAATAGGAGAAAGCTCGTACCATCAGCAAAGAGTTGATACTTTTAGTTGTCAAGGAAATTTTAGAAACTTTCAATCCCATCTAATGTACAAAAAATTAATTAATAAGCAACCATATAGTGAGACAAAAAATTGATGAGATGGATGAGGACATTGAGGTTTCCTTACACCAACTTTTGATACCCACTTAATTTTCTCTTCAAGTTCATGAATCAACCTTATCTAGTAATGATGCTTTACTGTTGCATATGTCTGGTTTATGAAATAAGGAAAAATTGTTCAATATGTGCTTCTTTCAAGATGCTTGATTGCAAATACTAAGGGAGAATCTACTTTTAATACTGTCAAATGTTATTTTAAAGAGAAAAATAACCCTCTTGCCAATCTTATGGTTGTTCCTGCAGATGGAACTTCTGCAATGGTGACTCATCATCGTGGGTTCATAGTGTTTTTGAAAAGGAAGGAACCAGGTATTTTAGTAATTCCCCATGGGATTCACAGACATCATTTAGTTGAAAAAACACTTAGTGACCCTGCATTAATCCTAACAATATGTCCTCTCTGCTGTAAACAAAATCCACAGTATTCCTCTCAACGATCAATTATTCAGGCAGCTGTGTAAGGACAATGATGAAGAATTCAATCTCTTGCTTGTAAACACCGATGATTGCTGCCTTTTTGTAGGTTCCTGCCTTAATAGGTTCTGTAATCTTTTCAATTCTGTGATTGAGTTTCTCAAAGAGAAGGACGTAGCTCTGAGAGATAGGTCACAAAAGTTGAAAATCTATGTTGATTACATGACCAATTTACTCTCAAAATTCAATGGAATTATTTTCAACTTCAAGACAATGAGCTCAATTTGATCACAACAAGTATGTTACATCTGCCTTCCTAAACAAAATCACTTTGTGGAAGTAGAATTTTGGTCACAACATGTTCAGCTAGTTTCCAATCTTGTTGGATCTGCATAAGAGCAATGAAATTCCCTGTGATGATACATGTTTACATTTTGTTTATTTGTTTTTCCAAGTTCCCTTTTACAAGTTTGCACAAAGACTTTTCTCAGCATTTTGAGGATACTTTGTACCTGGAAGTTCCTTAATGGATTATGAACTCTTTTGTGAATATTGAGTCAATGGAAGATCAGATTCAGGATGAACTGTGGAACTTGGAACGCCAGCTTTCAGAATGCTAAACATCTCACAGAATTTTAGCTTCAAGGTTATATCAGTTGCCTCTACCTTGGACTGTGAACTATCATCAAAAATTTTTTAATTACTTCTCCTTCATCTTACCTGGTCGAGAGAAGAATCAGTGCTGGGACGGATCTAGTTACAAAAAAATTTATTTCAAATTGTGTGAAAAGGGAATTTTCTCCTTCATCTCGCTAAAAATATTGAACCAAACATTAGAAAACTGGCACCGACTGACATACGTTTTTGATTGTTTCATAGATACTAGTCTTTAAGTGTAAAAAAAAAAAAAAATTGCATATTTTTTTTTTTAATTATATCTTATTAAGAAGTTAAAAAAATGTTTTAAACGTGTTCCCCTATCCCCATTTTTTTGCTCTAGTCATTTTAATTTTAACTAATAGAATACAATAAACATCCTGGGCAAATGTATCAAGTTAACCACACAAATTTGGTGTGAATATTTATTGAAGGAAGTTACTTAAACATTTTGCCCCTTATAATTCAATAACCTTCTCCCATACCTTAAATTATGGGATTTTCACAAAGAGGATGTTGAAAATTTTTTTGCCTCCTTAGGGGGAGGCAGCAGCTTTAAACAGATTGAGAATCACTGGTGTACATTGTGTATCTCCCACTCATGCAAGACGGCCTGCATGGTTTTTAAAATGAACTCCACTTTACAATTATTTTTGATTAAGAATATAGAACAAAAATTGGGTGAGAATCGAGTCAGTGTACCGAGATATTCTCATAGTAATGGGATATGATATAAATGAGTCATGGTGGAATATTCTTTGGTACTTTTATATTCAGTAAAAGTTTAAATTTTTGTTCAGATGACCTAGTTCTGCAGATCGCATATTGGCCAGACCTGGTTTAGATACTACTATATTGATCAAATTATTGCCTATATCCCACTACTATGAGAATATTATAAATAAGAGACCATTTCTCAATTTGGGAAGCACTTTAATAAAAAAAAATTTGGAGGGGGTTTATAATAGGATTATACAGAATGAAAGTTTCAATTTAATCATATTTTCCCATCCAATTCCATTTTTTCTACTCAAAGAAATAACATAACATTATTCACAACAAACTTTTAATAAATAATTACAATCCGATAATTTATAATGGAGTTCATATATAAATTGAAGCTTTAAACTTAGCTTCCTAAATAGAAATGGTTTTTAAATCTTAATTATTTTAAGTTTAAAATGAGATAAATTTAGAAATTGTCCTTTCAGTTAAAAAGCAAAAGTAAAAAGAATTTTTTAAAAAAAGTGATAAAATTGGCATGGAAAAAAACGATCTTCAAATAAATATGAATATATTTGTATTTGTTTCCAAGATTCAAATCTAATCTGAACAAAAATTGCTAATAGTCTTTCTATGTTACTAAAAATTACCTTGAGGATTAAATATATAAATAAATTTGAGCCAAGATAAAAGGATTAAGATGTTAGGATAAAATGGAAATAAATGCATCTTTTCTTTTTGATATGAATATTCATAAGTGACTCAGAAGCAAGCATAAAAGTAGTTCTTCAGAGCTGTACCAACTGAATGAAAAGCACAAAACACTGCTTTGAGCATGAGAACAATATGCAGAAAACTTTATCTTGAGACTTTATAAAAGTTATGAAACCTATTGTCCCTTCAAGGCAAGGCAAACTGCAGTGATTAGAAAAAAAATGACCAAAGTGGGCTTAAGAATTTATAAAGTGGAAATTGATTATTAGATGTGGGTAATTTTTTTTCCTTTGCTAAATAAAGAAGTTATATGAAGGTCAGTCAGAAAGTTAGTCGAACTGCTTAAGAAAGCAATACAGGATAGAAATTTTACAATAACTTGATTTGTATCTTCATTTCATTCAAAATCTATTTTTCAACATAACTACCTCCATTATTTAAGCATTTGTTGAAGCATGGAACAAGATATTCCATGCTTCCTGCAAAGAAATCCTGTCCAATGCTTGATAACCATTCTTGGGTTGCAGATTACACTTCGTCATTTGATTGGTATCCTCACTTTGAAAGTTCTTCTTTCACAGGACCAAAAACATGGAAGTCACAAGGTGGAAGGTCTGGGCTATAAGAAGGATGATCTCACACTCCCCACTTAACTTTTTCAAAAGTCTGCATGTTTGTTTTGCTGCCTGCAATCTTGCATTATCATGCAGGAGCACAATGCCTTTTGACAGTTTACCTGACCATCGATTTTTAAGTGACTGTCACAATATTTTTCTTGTTTCACAATAAGATGCTTTAATTGTGGCACCCTTCGGCATGAATTCTGTAAGCACCACACCTTCTCAATCAAAAAACAGCATTATCATCACCTTTCCCCCAGATGGAACAGTTCAACATTTTGTTCAAGTTGGGGAAGTGAAATGTTACCCCATGAGAGAGCTGAGTTTTGTTTCAGGTGAAAAATAGTGTATCCAAGTCTCATACACGGTCACAATTGTTCAAAAATATTTTCATCCTCTTGGTAACATTACAGAAATTTAAATGCACTTTCAAAACACTTATCTTTAAGTTCCAAAAACAATAGATGAGGCACCCCTCAAAACACAAAATTTATGAAATTGAAAGTGATCGGCAATAATTTTGTGCACACTTCCATAAGAAATATCTAGTTTATTTGAGATTTCCATTGCTATGAAAGAATGCATTCATTCATGTGAGCAGCAATTTCAGAATTTATTGCAGTTGGTCTACGCTCAGTGTCGTCAACATTTGTACACCCGCTTTCAAACATGTTGCAAAACTTTGAGAGAGCTTGATGTGACATTGCATTTGCACCATACACTTCATGAAACTGCTTATAAATTTCACTGCAGTTACACCTTTTCGCCCACAAAAAACAAATCACTGCATGCATTTCCAAATTTGGATACCACTTGCAGCTGTCGAGACATGTTTACAACTGATTATCAAAAACACTAAAATATCCACATGAAAGCCGTAACGTCACACGATACAGATAAATGTCTGAAGTGTTGTGCACAGTTTCATCAAAATAACATTTGACTGAAAATTTTTACAAAGTAGTGCAATTAAATCTCTAGCTGACCTACGTAACTTATATGCAGTTTTTTTAAAATATTAACAAAATTACTATATTTTCGAAATAATGAACAAAAACAAATTTTACTCAATGTGTAGCTAACAAACCAATAAAATCATGATTATTCATATAAATAACATAAATTCCAATTTTTTTAAACAATTGCAATTTCTCTTCGTCTACAGATTATGAAGTGGAGAATAAATTGCTACCTATGAATAGCTTTAAAAAAATGAAGCAAAAACAATATTTTGAAAGTCTAGAAAATTGATTCAATGATTCAGTTAGATTGACTGATTATTAATGTCCCACTTAGAACCAACATGAGAGCTACTGGCAATGGGCCACATGATATTGAGCCTAGGTCAAATGATGAGGACAACACCTGAACTCCCACCTCTTTCTCAAAACTTCCACACTATGCTAACAGGACTTGTGACCAAGACAGATTTAACATGCTACCTCAGTTAGAAGAGTTGTATCCTGATACCAACTGTGTCTTTATGCAGGTTCATTAATAATTTGATAGTTTACTGTCATTACACTTAGAAGAGCTATTTGTGCCAAGCTTCACAATTTTGTACGTCTGTCTAGTGACTGGGATGACACACAAACTGATATCCACTGTTCTAAGTCTTCCATACTACATCAATATAAGGACTTTGAGCCCCAAAAAAAATTTAACATGCAACAGGCCCACTACATGACATTCTTTAGAGGAAATGGGCCATAAATATGCCTCTCACTGGAACATTGATACACACCATATCCATGGAATGGTCAACCTGCAACTGCTACCACATCAGACACCTGAAAACCTTATTAGAATATGATATGATAACAGTGAAATATTGGAACTTAATGAGAAGTACATCACCTACAATCCTGTTTGAATTTTGGTACTAAATTAAGACTGAAGATTATCTTACTAAATAATAACAACACAAAGTTTATGCAAAAAAAAGTTACTACTGTCATCATATCTTCCTAATGAAAGTTTGTTCCTCATTGAAATAATGTGTAATGTCTCAAACTTTTATTATTCTCTGTGTGCGAATGAAATTTTTAAAGATTTACAGATTTCTAATTGGGCACCTGTAGTGCCCAGAAAATTATGTTTTATCTTATATACTTGACTTTATATTCGTCTATTTTGCATGTATAACTCTGACTATGCAAATTATTTATGCTAAATAAAAAAAATTTGAAATATTCTTTTTTTTTTTTGGTTCATTCATGCATCAAGTATCATAAATAGTAGAAAATTTTCAACAAACAGTAACAAGAAACAAGAACATTTATATGTTGACAAAAAAATACATACCAAAGGTTTTAGATTGTCTGCATAAAATTTCCAATTTGGATCATCAAATTGAATACCAAATGGACTGTGCAAATTGTGCGTCAGGTCTAATACTTCTACCTGGCTGCCAGGGTGGTAGACTAAAAGAAAAACCTTATTAATTTTTACAGCTTAAAATGCATTGTATTCTTAAATCATAGAAGGTAACTACATATGTTTTCTGTGATAAAATTAAAATACTCATACATAAGAAATTTAAAATGAAAAGTTATAAAAGGTTGGATTTTATTTGTATTGCCTTTTCAAAACACATTCAAAGTGTACATAGTGATGTAATAATCTGAGTAAATACGTTATAGTCAATGGAATATAATTTGCATGCGAGATACAATCAAATTTCAAGATGGTACAGAATGTCAAATTTGGAAATATTTGCTGTGATGTTTATGCCATATTAAGCTACATTTGCTTAAGATATGGACAGTAGATGATGATGCACAATGTCTGTGCACTGGATGCAATACAAATCAAAGCTACCAATTATTCCCCATACTTTGCAATCTAAACTTCGCTTTCCTTGGAACATGTTTTGGGAACATGGGGATAATCTAAAAACCAACAACTTTTTTTTATTGGTCCCCTTGTGAGATTTCCATGTGTATTTTCAAAACAATCCTTTGCTGACAATTTTCAAAAGTTTCGTGAATGTAGACAAAATTTTATTGTGAAGGATGGCTTTTTACTCATGCAAATATTATATAATTCCCCAAGTCTGTTTGTGCAGGCATTCGCCATGATTCACCTCCTGTTGTGAAATATGCCCCAAGCAAGAAAGGTGATTCTTTGTGACTCCATGAGATGGAAGAGTCTGATGTTAGATCGTATTTAATCTGTGTTAAATGTTTTTATTGGTCCTTAAGTGTGATTCAATAAATTTAAAAATATAATTACTGTCCTTAAATGTCTTTGTTGAGTCCAATGAATTAATTTGAATTATGAGAATCCAAGTTTCGATTAACATGGTCTTTTAGTTTAACATGGCCCATGGTTTTTAAATGTTAATGAGAAAAATATTTCGAAATTATTTTTAAATATTACAATATCCAAGTGTTGTGTTGTACAATGAGAATCATTTGTAGAAAAAGTGTCCTAATTACAATATCCTATCTAAAAGTGAAAGAATTAAAGTATAAAAGAGCTAAGATTTTTCTTCAATAGTCTATCTGCAAGTCATAGCATAAAACATTGCAAATCAAAATTCTCTTGAACCATTTGAGGCAAATTACACCATAAGGCTATCCACTTTAAATCCACTGAGTCAAAAACAGGTGCAAGTGAAACTAAATAGAACATGAGAAAGGGTATCATGCATGAACCCCTCCCAATACATGTGTGCGTAGGAAGGGGAATCAAGAAAATAGTCTATTTACGGCAATAGGTGAAACCAAAACAAGAGCAGTTTTATTGAGTACTGCTGCATATCATATTATTAATACTGAAGGAAATTTATTCCCTGTTAAAGTGATTTTAGACAACAGGTCTTAATCCTGCTTCATGAGAATTGAGTACGCTAATTTTCTTCAGTATGAAAAAATAAAAAATAAATATCACAGTATCTGGAATAAATAATTCAATACCTACAATGCAAGCACAAGTATTGCATGTGTTAGCTACAAAGATGAGGGTTACACTATGAAACTGGACTCTTTAGTCATACCAATAAATAACTCAAGATTTAATTCCTTTAAATCAACTTAAAATTAATGTGAATGGTCTTTGCAATATTAATTTGGCAGATAATAAAATTTAATATTCCATAGTGTATACAATTATTATTAGGAACTGAGAGATATTTTTTGAGTTATAAAACTAGGGCACATTTGAAGTGAAAATTCAAATCTTATTTTACAAAACACAGTTTTTGATTTTATAGTATCCGGAAGTACAACATAGGAGAAAGAGATTTTATTAAGGAGGAATCAGATTTAGATCAATCTCTCAAGACAATTTTAGGAAATTAAAAATGTTAAATCTACTGTGTGCAAAAGTGAAAAAAATTTAATCAGTAAAGAACATTTTCAAAAGAAAAATCATACAAGAAGTAAGATGGGCCAATATATATACGAAAAACATTAATGAAGTTGAAAAAAAAAAAAAAGTGGATCCCATTACTTACCTGCATTTAGATATTTAGCAAAGAAATGGAAAAATAAATCTAATAAAATAAAATAGATTCTAATTGTAATTTTTTATTGAGTGATTATCAATGTAATATAATTAAGAGTGTATCAAATTATTCATACTGTTGAACAAAACCAGGTCAATGAGGGAAGGAATGTTCCCTCCTGCAAATATTATATAATTCCAAACATCTGCTTGCACATGTGTACCACATGAATTTCCTTCTATTGTGATGTAAACATCAAGCGAGAAAAATTGGTTTTTTCTCTCCAATTCCATGTGGTGGAAGTCTGGAGTTAGAAAGTATTTAATCTGTGTATGTTTTATATTTATCCTTGAGTGTAATTCAATAAGTTTAAATAAATTACATTCCCTGTGTAATTGTTGTGTCTAGTGAAATAATTGAGTTATGAAAATCTGAGCTTCAATTAATAATAATGATTATCTTGAAGGTGGAAAATGCAATATGTTTATTCTGATTTGTTAATTTTTCGATACCATTTACCAAACTTTCTAAACAAAGTCTTTATAAATTATCGAGGTATCATAAAATTAGTCAATTTTAAAGCCTGCAGCTTTATGTGATACAAATATTTTCATTTTACCATTACTTACTATGATCTTTTACATCCAGTCTTTTATGTAACTTGGTCAACTTTTTGTTTTCCACTACTTCCTCATTTGAACAGGAATCACTCGTGTCTGGGTTAGGCTCTTCCGAATCACCGCAAGTATGAGTACTTGCTTCTGAGTTGGACTTGCTTTTGGGAGATTTTAGGAAAAACACTTTTTCAGCAGTAGGGTTTGGCCAAGACAAAATACCTTTCTTATCCACACAACACAAAGCCTAAAGTTGTTTTTAAAGTAAATGAAGATCAGATTTAACCAAGTTATTATTTCTCAAGAAAATATTGTTAAAAAATGAAATAAATTCCATTATTATCAAATAACATATATTTTTTTCAGAGAAATTTTTCAATTGAAATATATGAGCATCTAAAAATATACAGTTCTGAAAATAAGACTTATTAATCAGTTTAAATTCAATCAAATAATTTTGCTTGGTTTTATAAAAGAGGAGGAACTAAAATGGATAAAGTACTCTTATTGTTAATTTTTATAAGGTCCAAAAAAATTACATGCAATAACTAAAAAAAAACCTAAAAAATTAAAAAAAAGTGCAGAAAAAAAATGAGAAAACCTAATTATTCTATGACACTCAAGGAATTTCAAAAAACAGGAAATTCCTTAAGCCATTCAGACCTCTTTACAGAGAAATGTTCAAGACAGAATATTCAATAAATTGTAGAAGTGAAAGATAAGAAAAAAAAGTTTAATTGAAACTAGTTTTGTTGCCATTACTTCCTAAAATTATCTAAAATTTACATCTTGCAAAGACATTTACAGCAAAATAAATGTTTATCAAACTTTTGTGACATTATTAATTAATGCATTTTAGGTACACACAGTAGAATTAAATTAAAATACATAACAAAATTATGAGATTATGATCAGTAATTTACAATAAAATAAATTTGGATGCTCTAGAAAATTTTCTAAATCTGATTATTATTTTTATACACGTGATCTCAGCTATTTGTCCAATTATATTCTAAGAAACATGTTTACTTTTTAAATGACTTTTTTGATTGATTTTATGGAATATAGAGCAACAAAGGCTTCTTCGCCCTTTTAAATGAATTTGGGATTGATACACAACTCAAATACCCATTACAATCAATTTGAGTCGCAGACAAAACACAGCTTATTTAGATTTGTTTATTCTGCTAGTACTCTTTCTTTCCAATAACATTAATGAGTACTGTTTATAATCTAGCAATTTGATCATAGCCATATAAATTTATAATACTGAAGTTTGGTTTTGATTTTACTTCAATAGTGCAGCATAAGAGCTCCACAAAAGACTAGTTATGGCTGACCTCTTTATTTTTCTTGTTTTGAATAAATTTTGCATAGGAGAAACATGGATTATTTGAATCAATTCAAATCACTTTGCAAAGTGAGATTTGGTTTTATTAATATTGTACTAGAAGCAACATGAGGACTATTGGCAATGGACCTCATAATTTTGAACCTTGGTCAAGTGGCAAGACCATAGCGACTACTATTATATCGGGGAACTTGACCCTCTCGGGCTTCTATCCCCTGTGAATTGGTTATTAATAGTTGGTGAACTGAACTTTGGTTTTTACACTTGCCCAGGAGTTAATGAATTATTAATAATAAGTTAAGTTAAAGTTACATTGCAATAGCTTTGAAAAGTTAAAGTTTTAAAAATACATTAAAAATTAAAATATTGCAGAATAATAATTTAAAATTATTATAGCTTCACTAGGTAATAAAACTAGATGATTAAAACAAATTTAGATTGAAGTGCTTGAAATAGGTTTAGTATATTGCAGCAGAAGTCTATTGAGTTCCTGCTTGCTTGCTCGGTCTGGCCGCAGTGAGAGCGCGGTCTGTGATTGGTCAATGGTGATGTGTGTTAAATCAGTATATATGGGTGTGTATGTAGGGGTGTAAATTGTGTGTGACTAGGAATGACTATGGTGTTGCTTTAAGAGTGAATTATAAGTTATAAAATTAGGATTTCTCTTGGTCTGTGTAATTGTGGGTTGTTTCTGAGTAGGATGTATTTTTCTATTTCTTGAATGGTTTTATTATATGAGGTGTCTATTTTATGGAAGAAATTTTCTGATAGTTTTTTAATGAAATTTTTAAGTGTTGGTAAGTGACAAGAATGACACCTGAGCTGACATCTTCCCTCCTTTCCACACCTCACCAACGAGAGGTCTTTGGGCCCCATCAGATTTAATATGCATCAGCCCCAGCTATTCAGCAGATCTTTAGCAACATCAAAGCTCAAACCCACTACTCGACAAAAACTACTAGCTATGAGTCCACAGCAACTTTGAGAACTAAAAAGAGAGAAGAATGATTCTTTAACTAATACTTCAGTCACCCCACATTTGCACAAGTGGATTTTCGGTTTAATGAATTCAACATGTAGCAGGTTCATCTCTTCCATTCAAAAAATTTAGCAGAAATTAGCCAACAACCCAGACAAATTCTAATTGCTTTATTAGCCATTTAACAGTTCACTCTGAGTATCATTCAGGTAGTACGTCGACTTATATATTGATCATCTCAGTAGTCACTCGGGCACATGTCTTTTTGAATTGTTTGATCCTCACAAGATCATGACCTTCATTGTATTTGCTGGAGCTACCATTAATTGTTTTCTAATGCATGCACACAATCTCTCTCTCTGTATACATATATATTGGCAAGGCTTGTTTATTTTAATCAAGAAAAGCAGTTATTGCACGTTGTATCAATCAGAATAATAACGATGAGGAATTCTTGATTAGTGAACCAGGCAGTGACAGTGAACCTAATGATGATTTGATTCTGAGAATGAAAATTTCAAGACCATTTTAAGAATAAGTTTAAATAAATTTGGATTGTCAAATGCCCACTCTCCCAAAATTTCAGTTCACCAATACACCAGGAATAATTTTTTCAATTAAATAATATATTTTAAGACATTAGCATTTAAAATTTCACAAAAAATTTGTAATTTTGGATTTTCCTGCATACAAAAAATTGGACTGTTAAGTTGTTAACTCAGCTACTGTGTCTGCCCTCATTGTTTTAAACAGAAGTCATGTGAACTAGTACTTAAATTTTAATATAGCATTTTGGTGATCTCTTAGCTTAAAGCATTATAATCCCTTTTACTTTCATCCTGCAGATAGCCTAACTATTCCATTGATTTTTAGAGGTACAGGAATTGAAATCTGAGTTTTAAATTATTATTAATATCACTCCTGGGAGAAATACAAAGATTATTGGTGACTGACTCCATCATTTTGAATCATGATCAGATGATGAAGTTAATACATGAGGTGTTATCCTACTCTCCAAACTTGCACACTATGCCAAAATGAGACTCTGAACCCTCATAGATTTAACACACTTCCGCCCTACAACACAACAGGTCTTAAGTGGAATCAGAACTCAAACCCAATTGAAATGTAGAATTATCCTGCCATAAATTTAACAGTTCTCAAAGCTCCTCATAATAACGACAGATTGCTTTTGAATATGGGAAAAGAATTCTTACTGTGACACTGCCCAAGACTTGCAGGAGGTTGGCTGATCTCCAAAGGAAACCATCCTGACCCATAAGCAATGAGCAACTGAGGCGTTTCAGTTCAGACCAGTTCAGATATGTTTCTATAGATGAAGAAGGAATTTCCTCCATTTCATCAAATGGATCAATGGGTTTCTGGAAAATTAGTTTGAATGATCTTATAAATATTGATGAAAAATTAAGCAGCCTTTTAAATATATATATATATCATTGTGATTTCAAAAATGAAAGACAAGCAGAGATATAAAAAAAAGCTTTATGTGATTTCCTATTATCATACCTAACTATCACTCATCTTAAAAATATAAATCATAGTTATGTTTGAAAAACTTAGCTTAAAATTACCAAGTTTTTTGAATAAAACTTTGTATTTTCATAGTTTTAAAACAAGAATAAGAATATAATATACCTTTTTTATGCTGAACAAAATGAATTTCACTCATGTAAATTTTACATTAATGGGACAAATATTTTTAAATGTAATCTATTTTAGCAAAGACATCAGACATAAATGTTTATTAATTTTAACATTTTATATTTATATAAGTCTTTATATCTGATTAATACAATTTAAAGTTAACACGTTAAACACCAGAAATATAATTCTCTGGAAATGAGAGTAAAAATTAGAATTATTTGCATAATCTGATTCAGCACCTACAAAAGTGTAATAATGTTGTTCAAAAAATACTTTTGCCTATTAACTCTTCTGTGTCCAAATCACTTTAACAAAAGAGCTATCAAACAACTCATCACTCCTTGATTGCGATTGTTTATTAACGTTACACTAAGAAACAACACTAGGGATATTAGCAATGGACCTCATAATTTTGAATCTCAGTTATATGATGAGGATGACACCTTGCTGGACACCTAAGCTAAGTGGTTCCCTCTCCAAACTTTCATACCAAACCAATAGGAGAGTTTGGGACCTTGACCAGATTTAATGTGAATTGGCCCCACTAGACAACAGCTTATCAATTCTTGAAATTAAGCTTAATATTGCAAATAAACTCTAATTTATATTTCATTAATACCGCCCACTAATTTTAACCATGACAGCATATAAAATTTTAACATCAGTTTTGCAAATTCTATTAGTTTACTTTTTTTTTCACATTCTATACATTTATAATGAAAATGTGTACACAATAACAAAAATTTCCTTTTTATTACAAAAATAATTTAAGAATCATCATCTTATCTTTCAAAATAGATTTACAAGTGAAGAAATAGGATAGCATTATAACAAGAAGTTAAAAATACAGCAATACTTACTAAACATTGTTTTGAGTTAACAATGGTAAAAAGATATGAATTTCCAACAACATTGAGCAAAATCCAGCAAATTGGTAAGGCTATAGGGACAAGAGGTAAAGCGACTAACACAGGACGCAGTAACAGATGTTCTGTCCATTCTTCACTGCTAGGATCAAAGTAAACAGCACGAATGCTACCAATGCACAAAACAACAAGCTGTTGGAAAACATGAAGATTAAAACACTGACACTAGAATAACAATGTCACAATTAATACTCTAAACCAGCAGTTCCCAAACAGGGGTACATATACTCCAGAGGACACTCAAGAGGTCATTAGGGGGGACATGGAAAAAACATTAATGGCTGTCACCCAGCAAAAAAAAAAAGGAACAAAATATTTTTTAAAAATTAAAAGAAATTTTAAAAAGTAGATAGATCTTCCCTCTGACTGCTCAATTTGTGGACCGAAATCACTTCAAAAATTGTGTAATTTTTTTGTTGCATATTTTAAATCTATATACATTGGAGAATTGAAAAATGCATTTTTTCTTTCTGAAAAAGATTTTTTACATAGATTTTTATCATGAGAAATTAAGTTGTCAGAAAAACCAATTTCAGATGTTATAACCAGAAATTTTTTTTTAATAAATTTAAATTGAATTATAGTTAATTTTTATTTATTGCATGATATTAAAAAGTAAAATCTATGAAATTTAAGAAAATATAAAGCATTAAGAAAAAAATACCTTTGATATACAGTTTAGTACGATAAAGTTCAAAACAGGGTTCAAGGCAAAGTTCAACTTCACCGTTTTAGCACCAGATTCATGTTTCTTTGCGAATTTTTTTTCCATTTGCATCTTTTCTTGAACAGCCCACTGTCTTTGATGCTCTCTTTTTATGGGGTTAGGTGGTATGTGGCTTGCAAAATGACGAGCTGTCAATGTGAAGTTTGAGTAGTAATACCACATGCCTTCAAATGCTGCAATTTAGTGGACACTTAACGACATCTGCTGGCCAAAACCTAAATTGCATGTCTAATACTGTATATAATTTATTTCAGTGGTTAAACGGGGAAAACGCGGGATGCACTTCTCAATAAAGGAAGAAAAACACATGCCCGCGGAAATTGCAGGATGAGCAAATTTTGCTACATTTGAGTGGCCCGTGGAAATCGCGGGATGAGCAGCCAGAGGGTTAATATAAGATCTTCCTATCAATACAATCTTCAGTGAAAAAACAATTGCATCAGCTGGAAGGATCAGCTTATCCTTCTCCTGCTTACAACACACAAGAGGGACAAGGGGTTGTATCCACTGGAACATACATAACTTGTGAAAAAATATAAATATTGATGCAAATTGGATGAAGCTCAGGGTTTGAGATTGCATTTATCCTCTATTGAGCCAAATTTTACAAAAGTCTGTAATTCAATACAGTCTCAAATATCCCATTAATTCTTCTTTTTCCTCTTTTGTGTTCATTTTTTTTGTTTCAAACATTTAAAAACTACATTTGCTTTATTTAATTCATCATATATCTATTTTGGAGAAATTTTCTGAATCTAATAGGTGAAATACATTCAAAGAAACTGTATGGAAGATTCTAGGTTGAGGATACATGTAAAGGATTTGATGAAGGATAGATTATTAATGTTGCACTGAGAAGTGACACAAGGGTTATTAGAGACAGATTTCGTAATTTTAAAACTCAGTCAACAGACAAGGACTTCCTGAGCTAATACCTCCATCTCCAAACTTACACACAATGAAAACAGGAGGACTTAGGACCTTGACAGATTTAACATGTATCAGCTCCACTACACTGTGAGTCGTTATCTAACAGGTCAATTGAAAAGTCCCCGGCATACTATAGTAAAACACAATTTTTTTGGCAAAATTAGTTTTTTTTATTCAACATAATTCCCTTCAAGGGTGATTACACTGATTATAGATTTTTTTGGTAACTAGTATTTTTAACTTAGCATCAAAATTTAATTTAAATTAATTTTAAATGCGTCTGAATTGTAAAATAATTTTAGCAATTCTTAAAAATATTATTGCATTTTACAGATTACTTTTGAACTAATTCTGAATGCAGTTCAGTTATAAATAGAAAACTCAGGAGGCATCCTATTACCTTCTAATCTGTCATCTTAAAGTTTCATCAAAAGTTCTAAATTTCAACTTAAGTTCAAGCACAGGCTTATTAATTAAAATAGTAAGTTATATCAAAAACACCTGTCCACGGTTATACCACCCTTTTCTGCTAGTACTAAAAAGTTCTAAAATCTATCACATAATGCTCTTACCAGGTTAACATCTGAGAATCTCTTACAATTGAGTCCCAATCTTACCAAACCAGATATATACGCCAGCATAACAGGTCAATTGAAAAGTCCCCGGCCAACCACAGTAAAACACATTTTTTGCCAAAATTAGTTTTTTTTTTTATTCAACATAATTCCCTTCAAGGGTGATACACTGATTATAGCGACCCTCCAACTTTTCGATACCATTTTTGTAGTACGATTTGTCCTTTGCTTCAAAATAGGCCTAAGTTTCAGTGATCCCCTCTTCATTCGAAGAAAATTTCTTCCCAGCGAGCATTCTTTTGAGATCTGAGAACAGGAAATAGTCACTGGGGGACAGATCTGGAAAATACGGTGGATGAGGAAGCAATTTGAAGCCCAATTCATGGATTATTGCCATCGTTTTCACTGACTTGTGACACGGTGCATTGTCTTGGTAAAGCAGCACTTTCTTTTTCTTAAAATGCAGCCGTTTTTCGGCGATTTCGTCTTTCGAACGGTCTAATAACGCTATGTAATAGTCGATGTTGATGGTCCTTCCTTTTTCAAGGTAGTCAATGAAAATTATTCCATGCGCATCCCAAAATACAGACACCATAACCTTGCCAGCCGACTGTTGCGTTTTCCCACGCTTTGGAGCGGGTTCATCACGTGCAGTCCACTTGGATGACTGTCGATTGGACTTCGGAGTGAAATGATGGAGCCATGTTTCATCCATTGTCACATATCGACGCAAAAACTCGGGTTTATTACACTTGATCACCTTCAAACACTACTCCGAATCATCAACTCGTCGTTGTTTTTGGTCAAAAGTGAGCTCGCGTGGCACCCACTTTGCACAGAGCTTTCTCATACCCACATGTTCGTGAATGATATGATGTACACGTTCAGTTGATATCTTTAGAGTATGTGCTATTTCATTCAATTTCAATTGATGGTCATTCAAAATCATTTTGTGGATTTTTTTAATGTCTTCATCGGTAACAACCTCTTTTGGACGTCCACTGCATTCACCGTCTTCGGTGCTCGTTTCACCACGTCTAAATTTAACATACCAATCCTTGATGGTTTATTTTCCTGGGGCAGAGTCCGGAAACTCGGCATCAAGCCAAGTTTTTGCTTCAACTGTATTTTTTCCCTTCAAAAAGCAATATTTTATCAACACGCGAAATTCCTTTTTATCCATTTTTTTCACAATAACAAAAGTTGCTTCACTCAAAATGCTATAATTCACAAACTAATGATCCGACAGCTGTCAAATTTATAAACGCATCTTTTGAGGGTTAGGGCTAACTAAAAAACATATGGATTTAATTCTAGTAGCGCCATCTATGTATCAGGCCAGGGACTTTTCAATTGACCTGTTGCATCAGGGCTCAAAACTCGACAGTAACAATGCCAGTTGCAAATTCATGACCATGATCAGTTGGCTACTGTGGCAATGTACATGCAAAAGAAGCAAGTGTGCAGAAATGAACTGAGCCAGCTAGGGTATGCAGTCTAAAAAAGGTTGGGTTAGGTTTTATTAATATTGCACTAGAAGCAACATGAGAGCAATTGGCAATGGACCTATTAATTTTGAACCTCAAACAAGTGACGAGGGCAACACCTGAGCTGACACTCCCTCTACGAATTTCTATACCATGCCAATGGGAGGACTTAGGGCCCTGGCAGATTTAACATGCATCAGCCATGGCTACATAGCGGGTCTTTAGTGGTATCAAGGCTCGAACCAGCAACTAGACAAAAACCACTTTCCACAAGGCTGCGACCATGACCATTAGGCTCCCACAGCTACGAAAAAGGTTGGGAACCACTGCTTTAAACAATGTACAATTCATAAATACATTCAATAACTGAAAATTAAAATATAAAAAGGAAAAACACAACAAAATAAAATTTAGTATCATAGTGTTAATTATATCAGAAATATATAATGATATATAAATAAATATTTCCTTCCAGTTTTTCTAGCACTAATCAAAATAAATGGATTCATTTAACCCATTAATTTAAGATATTTCATACAGTATATTTTGTGCAGGTGAGGATTTATAACTTTAAATATATTTTTCAGATGTTTTTACTGAGTTCGTTTTAATATAATAAATTTAATTTATAAAGGTGTAATTAGATTTCTTTAGTTAGCAAAACATAATAACTTTGAAAGTAATATATTAATTTTATAATTTTAATGAGAAAATGTTGTTTCTGTCATTAACATACTAAAGTTATTAGTATGATAGAAAAAACAAAATGTTGAAAAAAAATGGAGTATGAAAGATTTTAAGCTAAAAAAATGCTAAAAATTGTAAATATGATAAACAATTACATTAATATCTAAAACAACTTCGATTAATGATATTCTAAGTTTAAAAGAATATTACAGATTTTATTGGAAAAGAATTATTTTTAATAGATTAATAAATATTTCAATTATTTCTATATAACCTTGAAAACTACAATTTGTTTTGTTTAAAATAGACACACAAAAGAAAGAAGGAAATATACAAAAATAACCTTAAAAAATATAAATATATAAAAATTTTATTAGTAACAGAAATAACTGAATAGAACCATAAATATTTTTTATAAAATATACACTCTTACATATTACTTTTATCATAATTAATTTATAATAATTTAAAACTAACAATTATTACTTTTTCTTTTCAAATTGTTTTCATTCAATTGCCTTTCTCCCTTTTCAAACAAAGTTATAAAATGCAAATGAGATGTTTTAAAATTAACAATATTAAAAAATAAATTTATTGGTTAAAATAAAACATATGAAGCATAGGATACGGTACTTCACAAGATTAGTTGGAAGGGGGGCATTGCAAAAATTTGTTTATTTCAAACTAATGTCATACAAAAAAGGACAAAAGTTACATAATGCGACCTTCAGGAATCGCAGAATCACAAATGTATATTTTCAGTATCACTGCACTTGTTAAACCACACATACTCTGCACACAATTTTTAAACTAAATATTTACTAACTAGCCCATATTTTTTCATTCATTTTATAATTAAAAATCTTTTTTTACCTTCAAAGATTCTGTAAATGAACTAAAATAATCATGCTTACCATTTGCATGAAACAATAACAATTTCGGTTCAATAGCAAACTCAATGCCCAATTAAATTTGTAAATAAAGCAAAAATAGAAGACAAACAAAACACTTTGCTATATGAATTTGTTTTTCAGTTGAAAATGTGGATAGAGGCCACTTAAATAGAGATCTATTCTATCTCATGAGAAACTGGAAAATGCATCTAAATTATATGTAAAATACAATTTTGACCCAAAATATAAAACACATGTAGAAATCTTTATTTTTATGCTAATCAAAATATTCAGGCAAATAAACAGCAAATAAATGACAACTATTGAAAAAAAGGTAACAAAAAGTAGTTTAAGAGTTTAAGACATTGAATCACTAGAAATTGTATTGATAGTTAATGCCTTGACATGGAAGTAGATTGTACCCAGATGTCAACGTACTTATTATAGGAAGTATGATTTAAAAATAGTAATAAAAGATAATTATGAGATACCTAAGCATTTTTTAAGCCTTCCATTAAAAAATATCCTAACTACATGCCAGCGCGTGATCAGCACTGCATGTCAAATTTTTACCCAAATGCCACATTATGTGATGTTGAATGATATGGAAAAAGTTAACTAAAATAAGAAAAATAAGTGACAGTAAGCATTATTTTTAAATACATCTATATTTTAAACAAGTATACATGTTACAATTTAATTTATAACAAGAAAATTACAATAGCAGTGTTCTTCCAAGCTATCATCAGTACAACTCACATCACAAGTTTATGTTTTGAATGAAAAATAAAATATTAATTTCGAAACCAAGATTATTTATAGCTAGTTTCTAATCATTACTCCATGCCAATACCAACAGAAATACCCTACATTCAATGCCAAATAATTTGGAGAATGATCGATCAGAAGAAAATTTTGCAGCGCCAGCGCATTACTGGCTACTGAGACATCATTCCGCACCAGTGTGATTGGCATATTGGTGACAGAGCCACACCCCATGCTGGTGTGGGATCGGCAGTCAATTTGTAAAAATTATCTTCCTAGTTTGAGAACTAGTGATCACTCTTTGGTATCTATTTTTTTTTAAAAAAACCAACTCATCTAGTTTTTAAACAAAACAAGCTAAATAAAAATGATAATTTTATAGCAAAAACTTGCATTAAAGGCATGTTTCATACAAAATAATAATTTTTGATATTCTTAAAAAGAAAAAAAAAATTTTAATATGAGTGAAAACTGCTTTAAACATAATAATACAGATGAAATCTAATTTTATACTTACAAGAACAGCTGGTAAAGCAATTCTTTCAATGTAATAGAAGACAATGGCTCTATATTCTTTATTAAACACTGTAACAGGCTTTTTCAATGCATTTTGTAATGCCAAACTACATAATAAAAGTGAAAAAATTATCATGAACGAATAATATGCAGTTAAACCTATTTTTATGTAACTCTTATTCCCATTTCAATTTTTCAATTTTATTTTTAATATTTAAAATATAATGGATACTTAAATTATAATTCTGGCAAAACAATCATATTAGGAAGTGATATTTATTTTTGATATTCCATAATCCAAAATATTTGATCTAACATGTCAAATGTAAAATGCTGATTTTTCTTATAAGACTTTTAATGTTTCCTTAAAAATCAATTCTTTAATTATGGAAATATACTTGTATTCAATTAGGTTAACAATTAACAGCTTCTAATGATATAAATAGAAATTACATGCAGCATACAATATGTTTATCTATTGTAGTAATATTATAACAAACACTTGTAATTTCATGAATATAGATGAAATTATACTAAGAAATAATAAGGAATCATTCCTTCTTGATAATTTATGAAATACAGCTTTTTTAACATAACAGCAAGTAGAGTAAATATATCAAATAATAATATTAACAGTGACTGAAATAAATGAGACTACTTAAAACAAAGTTAAAATTTAAATTAAGGTAATGTGCAAAAAGCAATAAAAAAAATTTTTTTTTTTTATCTGAAGCAAATACTATTTCAACAATTTTCAACAAAATTTTTTACTTTCTCTAAATTAAAGATTCAGATGTTTTGAAAAACTAACTGGGACAATATTTTTAAATTTTTTCATTGCATCAGGAACAAATACTTTTAAAATGCAAATATTGTTTTTTATTACCAAAATCCATTATGTACATCTGGAATGTGGCAGTGGTGATGTAGTGGTTAGTATGTCAGGCAGCAAACAATGTCAACCCAAATTTAATTTCCGATGGCTTCAGCTTAGGTAACTGGTTATGGAATAACTCATCCCTTCATCCCTCTAGGGTTGATAAATGAGTACCAAGTTTGGGGTGTTAACTGGAGCTCCACATTGAACTAGCTACACAACCTGAACACTAGCTAGTAATTAGCATCCCAGGACCAAAGGCTACAGAAATAAAGATAGACACTGCCTGATGGGACTTCCTAGGCCCAAGCAAACTTTTTAACTTAACTTTTATTGGTAAGGATTAATTTTATAAATTATTAACTTTATGTAATACTTATAAACATTTTTTTAAATAAATACATTAAACTAAGTAAATACATTAACCTATTTGTTATAACCTAAGCATAAATATTTTCTTATTTTAACAGGAAGAAAAATAGATTGTACCGAGTACAGTAATTCCTCTATAATTCAGTACTTCACAATCCAGCCTCCCAGTAATTCAACATTTCAACACCAGGTGACAAATTATAAAACATTATTTTATGCCTTATGCTTCTACTTACTGATGCAGGATATCAATAAAAAAAACAGTAAATTTTTGCAGTTTTAATTATTTCATATATTTAACACTTTATTTGCATGTACTGCTTTAAATTTAATATAATAATACATAACTTTAACTGCTAATTGTGTTATGATTAATGATTTGTGAGTAATCTGGCAATGCTCTGGTCCATTATCTGTGAGATAACCAAGAGAGAACTGTATTTTCTAGACTATTAAAACAGAAAGATTGTTTTTAAATATTACCTGATCCCACTTAGGAAAGGTGTTTCCTTCATAACGAATCTTGCGGCATGAGCTGGTTTCCTAAGACGTGGGCTGGTTATATTTTCAGTTAAGTCCTCATCTAAGGGTGCAAATACCTGTCCACGTTTTAAGTACTCATACACACTTTTTTCCTGGAGGATAAAATAAGCAAAGAAAAAATAACTTCAATATAATGCTGAAAGTACTAGTTTCCAACAATACATTCAGAGTAAAAATTGTGTAATTATTAATTATAAAATTAATGAATTTAAGTGAAAGAAATATGTGTTTTAAAATTATTAATAGGTGACAACAAAATAAGTGTGCGTGTGCGCGTGCGCGTGCGCGTGCGTGCCTGCGTTTGTGTGTGCGCGTGCGTGTGTGCCATGCAAATAATATAGATAGTAAAATAACCTTCATAAAAGTTCTATAATGTATACTTTCCTCCAATCACATAACTGAAAATACTTTATGACTATGTATGTTTAGAAATCATAGTAACAAGACTTAATTCAATGAATTTATACTGACATTATATGTTTCTTTTCATTTGAGTTATTTATTAAAATTACACACATACACACTCACACACACACATATATATAGGTGGAAAATATTAAGATTCTTTATAATTTTTTTCAGATTGAGAGATATATTGTTAAGAGATACAACCTGCAATTACTGTTCTGTGAAACTGGATCTTTATATTGAATTAATTCAGTAGAAAAAGGCTCTAAAATAGGCTAATTAGTTTTCAAGGGCTCACAATCGAAACATAAAAACAAAGAGTAAGTGCAACTTAAATATTTCTCTCTCTTGGATTCTAAATTTGTTTCTTATTCTTATACAACAGACAAATGTATTCAACTAAAATTTATAGCAAGAATTATTTCGTTTTTGTAATATTGAGAATAACTGCATGATAAACCTTAAATTAATAAATCTGATAAAAAAAAATCCAATTGTTTCAACTTATAGGAAATACACTAATAACTACCTTTTGTAATTCAATGCTAAATATTTTTTAATACATAAAGTACTCAAGATTTTAAAATTTGCTTTTTACAAACATGAATTCTAAATTAAAAGAGTCCTGGAATTTTAAATGAATATTTTCCTATTTTCTCTTTTGAATAGTCATTTGCAAAATTATCAGATTGCAAAAGAAATAACATTTTTTTCCCCTAAAAAATGCAAGTGACCAAATATAAGTCCTTTCATACAGAAGCCCTTTTTTTTTTTTTTTTTTTCCAGAATTATATAAACATGAACTAGATAAGTATTCTACCATTTTTTTAATAAAATAAAATTGCATCTCATTACATCTAACTAACTTCCTGATTCTGTGAAAGAATTTAGTGCCACAGTGTGTAAATGAGGGGATGCAAATTAATATAAAAATAAAATTCACTCAATATCCTTTTGTACCTTTCATGAGTAGAAATTGTGACTTTTATAGCATATTTAAAAATTTAGCTTATGAAAAAGATGCTAAAAATTTGTATGGCAACATTCAGAGAAAGGTTGCTAGTAGTAACTTTTAAAAGTTGCACTGACTCTTAATTCCAGAAAACCAACATTTGAGAATGTTGTTTTGAACCCCCTTGATTAACAAAGGAGAAATTCTTAAATGATATGTTAATGCCCTTATGTTCAAATAATGTTGTAATATGTGTGATAATATATCTGCAACATAACAATGTGTAAGCATCATCAATTCTCAGGGGGTTTAGAAAAATAAGAACTTATGCAATTAAATATCATTCTGGATCATTGTCAAATAATCTTGAAATTCAAACCTTATTGTAAAGTTTACATTGACCAGGAGCTATGTGGCCAGGTCGCATGAGAATGACATCTCCTTCCACCAGCAGAGAACAGGGCAAATTAAAAAGACGACCATCACGATAAGTCCATTGTTGAGAAATGCAAGGTGATTGCGGCATGTGAAGGCTGTAGCTCTGGTCAAATTTCAAGCTGAAATTCTCATTTGCTAAATAAAAAGAAAATTATAGCAGTAGTTTAAAAATAAACACATATGCACCCAGTAAAAAAAATCTAATTAATTGAACAGACAATGAAAAATTAATCTTTACTGATAAGAATGGGATAATATATTATCAATTGATCAAGGTACTAAAGAACATTTGTTTGATTTCTTTTATTAATCCTAAGAGAAATTAATTACTAAAGGTTAGTAGACTTATTAGTAGATTGACATTGTACCAGAAGCAACATGAGGGTTATTGGTGGCAGACCTCACAATTTTGAACCTTGGTGGTCAAGTGATGAGGATGACACTTGAACTGTCAACCTCTCTCCTATCTTCCAAACCATGCCAGTGGGAGGACTTTGAACCTCAACAGGCTTAATGTACATCAGCCTCAGCTACATGGCAGATCTAAAATGGCATCATGCCTTGAACCCATGACTAAATGAAAACAATCAGCCGCGACCATAGCAACTAGGCTACTGCGGCCACAAAGGTTAAAAGATAGAGAGAGAAAGAATCAAAATAAAATTTCATTTTTAATTTAAAAAATAACTTACAAATGTAAGTCTACATTCATTAAATTACATTTGCCATTCATTACTAGCTTACACACCAAAAATGTTAAATTACAATATCTTATTTTAATATAACACATGGATCAATAAGTTCCGAGACTAACCCAGAGATGGCGCTCGTAGTAAACCAGTAACCAGGTCTTTCTAGAGTACTAACCTTTGCTTGAAACGTGTCAAAATTTTAAGTCGATTGGACCAGAAACAGCTGAGTTATCGAGGTTGGAGTAAAGTCGTTTTGTAGTTTGTTTAAAAAATGGAAAAAACCGAGTTTCGTGTTCTGATCAAACATTGTTTTTTAATGGGTAAAAACACCGTGCAAGCGAAACAATGGATTGAAAAATGTTACCCGGACTCTTGTCCATCAAAAGCAACGATTTGTCGGTGGTTTGCCGAGTTTAAACGTGGTCATACCGACACAAATGACGCGGAACGCTCGGGGTAGACCTGTGGAAGCCGTTACACCGGAAAATGTGAGTGAAGTGACAAAAATTGTAATGAAAGATCGTAAAGTGAAGCTCCGTGAGATTGCTGAGATGACACAGATATCATATGGAAGTGTATTTACTATCCCTCATGAAAAATTGAGCATGAAAAAGGTTTTTTCCAAGTGGGTGCCGCGATTGCTTTCGATGAAACAAAAACAGCAACGAGTCGATGATTCAGAAAGCTGTTTATCGCTATTTACTCGCAACAAAAAAGATTTCTTGCGGCGTTACGTGACCATGGATGAAACATGGATACATCACTACACTCCAGAGTCGAAGCGGCAGTGGCGCACAGCTGGCGAAAGCCATCCGAAGCGTCCGAAAACGCAGCAGTCAGCTGGCAAAGTCATGGCGTCAGTTTTTTGGGATACGCATGGCGTGATTTTCATTGACTACCTCGAAAAAGGTAAATCGATCAACAGTGATTATTATATTGACTTGCTGGTGCGTTTGAAGGAGGAAATCGCAAAAATAACCGACCGCACAGTCTCGGGACTTATTGATCCATGTGTTACACTCTATAAATTGCTAATATGACTTTGACACAAAAAATTCAACAATCAGAAACACTCTTTATGAGTTCATAAGAAAATAATTATGAGCATGAAGCAAATGACAAGAGTTTGACTTATAATAAATAGTTTTTAAAAATTTTATTTGAAAAAAATTTTTAACCTTTTATTTTGAGCATTAAATAAGATGACAAGTACATAAGTTTTTAAAAACAGTGAATGTTTTAAAATATAACAAACTATCCAAAGATTTTGTATTGCTTTTTTTTCATGTTATTTTCACAATTTATTGCTGCTGAGTGTTTGATAAATGCTAATTTTCCACAATACAAACATTAATACTGAAATTTTCAGAAAAAAAAAATTATTTTTAAAGAAAACTTTTTAATATCTTCTATGTTTGCTGTTACCACTAATTCAAGAATAAAAAATATCTATAGTAAATACAACTTTCTTAAATAATTAAGTTCTTTAAACCATGCAATTTTTTTTATTTCATTAATATAAATGAAAAACTTCAGTAGAAGACTCATAAAATAAATAATTATTTCCTGCTTTTTGTGCACAGTAAGTTCAAAATAAATAACACCAATTGCTAATTACTTATTGCACAAGCGAGTTTAATTTTTGGGCAGTTCAGATGCACAAAAATATAAAAATCACAAATGAAATAAGACTAAAATCAAAATCTTCAAATAAATGGCAAATGCAAACCTTCAAGTAACTTGAGAGCAGATTTTATTCTAGATAACATTTCTGTGTGTCTAAGTTGACTGTCCAAACTGACCACTATAATATTTAAAAATAGAAAGAGCACCAAAACAAATATTTCCACAGCAATAGATTTTATCCGAAAACTGAAAAACAAATTGGATAGTATTAAGGAAAGAGATTTATAATTTGAGGAACACAATATAATGATTAAAATACTAATAATCTATAATCAAATATAAGAATTATGAATAATTTTTAAAGATGCATGATTTGAAATATGTTCCAAATATGGAATGTGGAACATTGGTAAGAAACACTTAGTTTTTAGATTTTTAATAAATATGATTAATAACCAATCTTCTTTTTAAACAAGGAAGAAAATTGTTCAAATTGTTATTATATGGCTCCTATGATCTATATTTTAATATATTATTCATGGTAATTAGGAAAAATTTTCTTGTACAGGAGTGGTGGGGTATTTTTTTTTTTTTTTTTTTTTGGGGGGGGGGATTCTTCCTGTATACAACACATCTTTATGTTGATGATACAAGATAATATGCATCTGAATGCCTCAAAAATTCAGAATGATGTGCATGTGATTCAGGAATAGAATGGAATGGACTTCATAAGGAGCACATACAAAATTACTTCTCATCGGATAATAAGGAAGGAATCTCCTGTTGCTTTTAGTTTTATGCAAATTTAAATGTAAAATCCATCCAGCAACAAAAGCTATATTTATAGCACAATGCTCAATAGATTACAGTATCACTTTTCGTTTCTACACATTAATCAATATGATCCATTTAAACATAACAACTCCTCACCTAATCTCAATGAACATTTTTATCAGATGTGGCTGAGAAACATCAGCTCTTATGCATTTGACAAAAAACCTAGATTTTACCAATAGGCTCAAGGGATAAATAATTTGATGCTATAGTAACTACAGCACTATTTTTCTAACAGCAAATGTAAATTGCCCATCCTTTCAGCATTCAAAACTTCTTCTATCATAAGGTTTTATTTAGTGATTTAAAAGACAATTACAGCTCAAAAATCATGAATCATTTCAGTGGTTTTGAAATCCTTTTCAGACAACTAAGTCAATAGCTTATGTGAAGAGAAAATATTATTGAAGAAGATTTCATGTTTTTCAGGATTTTCAACACAGGATAAAAGATTCCATAAACTTGAAATCCAAGAGAATTTCTGTTTTCAAAACTTTTGGCATTGTAGATTCTATTTGCATATGGATAGCCACAACACAATATCATTCATGTTTTGAAACCATGCCATATTTGATTACCTTGAATGAAGATTTTCACCGAATAATGACCATATTTAGGTACCATTGTTTCATCTATACTCAATTTGGAATAAAAGATATCAAACTGCTTAAATTATTTTTCTAATTCTAGATAAAAGAGAGGATCTTTCCCCCTTTTGTCACCTACTAGTAGAGTTTGGTATCTATAAAACATTTTTTTTTAAAAAAAAAAAAAGTTCAATATCGATTTTTAGACATTAAAAAAAATGTGACTGATAGATCTTCTGTGCTCCTGAAAAATACTTCTCCAGGTACTCAATGGTATCCATTAAACAATAATAATCTAAAAAATTGTCCTGCATCATTTTCATCAACAAATATAGCATCTTTTTGTAATGCGTAAAATGTTATTACATTTATATAAATGCAGTAGATATTCAATTAGTAAGAACTTGAGAAAAATTTAAAATGGAAATAAGGTAATCAATTCAGGAAACATTTCACATATATTCATAATGCTGTCAATATTTAGGATTTTTTACAAAAATAATCTCAACAATGAATTGTGTATATATATATATTTGAGTTTGTTTTCACTTCAAACTCAGACATACCATTGAAGATTAAGGTACTTCAGAATCAAATGTGCTTTCATTAGATGTTTCATTATCCATTTGTATATATATTTTGCTTTGACCACAAACATCTACTGGCAGAATAGACTCAAAAATGCATCCACTTTCACCACTTTATTATATATCCATTTTCTTCTGAAGACAGTTAACAAATATCAATACATTTTCCAACCTCAGAATCATCATGTAATATAATAAATACCATAGTCCAAAGAATGAAGAATTGGAAAAGAATAAAAATGTCTCCGACATCTAGTGATTTTATAATAAATGTGTCTCTCTAATACAGTTGTAAATAACATCTAACAATCACATGTGATTTTCATCAGCAGCCATAAATAATCCACTACTGATCCATTGGCGAATGTATGTGAGATTAGAGGAAGAGATATAGGGGAATCAAAAGTAGTTGAGCACTCATAAAAGTACTTTGTCAACACTAAATAAAAATCCTACTATTCGAAATACTTATATCCAAGCTTCTATGCATTATAATCAAAAGAACTTTATCATGTTCAAAAACATATTTTTTTATGCAAATGTTCCCATTCTGAAATATGTAAATTTCTTACCCAATAGTCAAAAGAAAAGTAATCCTTTTTATTGCAACCTACATTCTATCAACAAAATGACCATTCTAAATTGTATCAAATCAATGCTGAAAACATTTTTTGAACTTTGAATTAATTTTTGAATGATACTCAACAAAAAATTACCCAGACAATATTTAATTAAGCAACTTAAGCTTGATGCCATAAATATTAATTCCTATTTACCTTCAACAAAACAATTTTTACAAAGCAATACAAACAAAATTGTATATTTCACAGAATTTTGAAGGTGCTCCCTTCTTGGAACACTGGCATGTGAAAGGTTAAAAAAAGTGCCCAAGAATAGATATGAATTTTAAAACAAATTAATTAAGACTAAGAATTCTAATCAAATGAATTCTATGAAAAAATTTGTGTTGAGAATGTATTCAGTCACCATTATGAGATGTTAGCTTGTGAATTTTTATAGGTCTGTCAAGGTATGTTCAGAACTGAAGACAAGTTTTTGGGGAAAAGCTGTCAATTAGTATTAAAAACTGGTTTTACAAGGTGTGGATATTCAATAGACTGAGTTTGCTACAGAAGTATGCTTGTGCCAAACACCAGCGACGACAGCCGTTTAGCGTGAATCCTTCTCTTTCAAGTGCAGTGCCTTTCGCTTCTGTAAACAAATCCCCATAGCTGCAGCTTCGTTTATATTAATTATTTTTTTGCTTCGGCAGAAAAAAGATAAGTGTAACAATAGAGCAACAAATTGATGTGAAATTTCACATGAAACTTGGAAAAACTGTTAATGATAATTTACTGAAAGAAATGTATTTCAATGACTGTTTTTTGCATGTACATGGTTTTCAGTGGTCTTAGCATTTTCGAGACGGTTGAGAAGACGTTAAGGATGGTTCACTATTCTATATTAAAAATGAATGACAATATAAAAAGAGCAGTAATCTTGTTCGATCTGACTGTCAGTTAAGTATCCACATGATTACCAAGACTGTAGGAATTGACAAAGAATCCGAACAGCAAATTTTGCATAACAATTTTAAAATGCAAAAAGTGTGTGTTAAAATGGTGCCTAAAATTCTCATGTTTGAACAACAAAAAGTTCGCAAAAATATTTGAACTGACATTTTGAATGAAACTGAAAATGACCCAAACTTATTGGAAAGGATAATAACGTGTGACGAATCGTGGTTTTTTAATTATGAACCTGAAACAAAGTGCCAATACATTCCCCGGAAGAGCCCATCTTCAAAGAGAGCCAAAAAAACTCAAATGAGCAAATCAAAATTCAAAGCAATGATGAATGGGTTTTTTTTTTTTTTTTTTTTCCCAATATTTATAGAATTGTGTACCTTCACTGGGTTCCTGAAGGTCAAACAATTAATCAACATTAATACCTTCACATTCTTGCTGCACTCCATGAAAAAATTATGAAGAAACAAGCCAAATTATGGAAGGACAAGTCTTTCACATTGTCAGTCAAGAGGTTTCTGGACAAGTACAGTATCCCAGTGTTATTCACTAGATCTTGTGTCATGCAACTTATATCTGTTTCCTAAAGTGAAATCTGCATTAAAAGGAACAAGATTTGAGTCCGTTGAAGCTGCAAAAAAGAAAGCGGCATGTATCCTGAAGGAGCTGATAGAAGACGACTTCCAGAACTATTTCGAACAATGGAAAATTCACATGGATCATTGTAGGGATAAAGGAGATTTATATAAGGAAGGTGATAAGTAAAAATGCATGACATCAAAGTGAAATGTTTTACAGCATCAATTTCATTATTTAATAGTCATACCTTGTACATTCAAAGATATAATTTATATTAAATATAAAATTTGCACCAAAAATTTAAAATATGTATGATTTTGGATTGATTGTCCTTCAGGGTATAGGATTTACGGTCTAGATGTGCCTAAGTGATCTTTCCTTCCTCCCCATGGTTTGCTGTTTTTGATGCAACTCTTAGACTTTAATTTGCAACTTTGCAATAGATGATGCAACTCTTGAGACTAACAGCAATATTTCTCTATCTTTAATCCTTTCTATGTCATTTCATCCTCATTTCTTCATTTGCTGCTTTTACAGTTTCATCTAATTTAGTTAGTTTGACTCACAAAAACTTTCAAAAGAAGGTTTTTCTGGAGAACCCACCAGAACACTATGAGGAAGAAAATCATGCAAATGACACACAACAAAAGTGTCTTTAGATACTCATGATTAAAACACATCTGTGAATTGAATCTATTTTGCACAAACATCTCATGAATAACTAAAACATCAGAGCTACTCTGGCATGTATGTCTCAGCCGACATGTTGCAGACATTAGCAGGTCACATACAAAATTTCTGATTAATTTTTAAAGATAAGTAAATGTACCTATTCATACTAATACATGTAATGGCAAAATCCTATCATACAAAAAATTTTAAATACAATTTAAATGTTTAAAACTCACTAAGATGTATTTTTTTTTATATAAATTAAAACATTAAGATCGCAAATAACACAAACAATATAATTTCAAAAAATATAAATTAAATATGGTACTTTTCCATTAAAGGGGACTGTAAAAAAATTGCCAAACTGTGTTGTGCAACCTCCACCTCTCTATCAACACAGTACTAATGTGTTTACCCATGATATCACTCCTGTTTGACGAAAAAAAATTAACCATCACCAATGGCCCTCTTTAAAGGAAAAGTACCTTAAATGTTTAACCTTAAGATTAAAATAACCTTACTTGTGGTCTCCATATACTTGATATACCAAAAGTAGAAAAATTTCCACAAACATTACTAGAGCACTGGTCCATGAGAAAGTGGCATAGTAGCTCTCATGATAAAATGCATCTCGTACCCAAAGTGGAATGCGAGGAGAATTGGAAGACTGTTTAAAAAATAATGTATATAATCAAAGTTTACAAAAGAAAACTATCAATTTTATTCACAAACAAAAAAAAAATTAACGATCATTATTTTATTTTAACCTGAAATTGTACAATGTGGTCTTTTAAAACAAGTTATAGCAAGATTTTTTTTATGGTTATTAACTCTAAAAAAACTCAAAAAATATACATTCATAAGTTCATTCTTTGGGAACATTTCAAGGGAGAAAACACTGCTATCTGCATTTTAGATTTATAGCTATTGCACAAATTATTAAAAACACTAATTTCAAAATGATCACAAAATTGTTTTCATTCTTTATTAAACCAGATCAAATTCTATAATCAAAAACAGTTGACCTGTTTGTAAACCATAAGGGTTAAAATGCAGTTTAGCCCCATCACACTTGACAATGGAATTTTGATGATAAACCACTAAATATGTCAACAATAGATTTTCTGTTCCAGCAAGGACATTCCATATGGAAATCTTACAAATTTTAATTTTCAATTTCTTATTTAAGTTCAATATTTTTCAATAATAGCATGCTAATATAGATTGCACTGATATGCAATGGGATTTTTTAGCAAATTACAGGAGGGTGGGTACACTTTCATTTTGAAACTAAAACTTTTGTTCATTAAGAGAGTTTATAGAATTGACCATTATATCTTAGATGATGTGCTTAGATTGATGCACATTTTTCAAGAGGTATTTTTTTTACACAATTTCTTCCATATCCAAGTATCAATGATGGTTGTTAGTAAGAGAATGAAAGAGATGACTAAATATTCAATAGTTATTAACAAGTTTAGAAGTGAAAGGAAAGCTTCCTGGGTTAAAGTCAAGAATAGGGTGTCCCCTAGGCGATTGGAGACTTCTTAGATAGGTTGCCAAATGTGCATAACTTAAGCATTGAGTATTCTTAGGGTTACCATAACAAATTGCCACATTTTAAATCATTATCACCCCCAAAAGTCGCCACTGCTCCCTAAAAGTCACCAATCGCCGAGGGGACACTCTATTCACGACTTTAACAGCTTCCTGTTATTGAATTTTAAAAATGTAAAAGCATTCAATTGTTTTAAAGGAATAATTTCATGAATGGCATTACAGGATGAAAAGAATTTTTACAAGAGCATTTAAGGAGAGGCAAGAGCATTAAACTATTAAAAAAATGTGATTTTTTCGAGTCACAAGGAAATGTTTTGGAACATTTGTTAAGAGTTAAACAAAAAACTGGTAGTGGATCACTACATTTCGTAAAGATTATATATATATGTTTCAAGTAAATAATGATTGTTAAGTTTGATGTTTGAGTAACTAGATTACATGTTTCAATCAATGTGTTTTTCAAATTAACCGATTATGTTTTTTCAAAAGTCATGAGTAAAATATTGGATCGCAATTCTAAAGTAAATCACTTTATAATAATTGTACAAAATTAATTGCTTAGAGCAGGATTTGTAGTACAATTACGATTATGACAATACATTATACAATCGAAATATTATTACATAATTTGCAACATTAGAAATGTAATTGTGATATTATTCGTTACATAATTGGAGTATTGAAGAGAATTCCTAAACTGCTTTTTAAATTCGTATTTAAGCTGCACTACTAAAATTTCGACATTATAAATTAGAAAGTATACTTTTTGTTTTCCTAGCTCTTCTTCAATGGCTAATCGTAGTTTAATAGTAGCTTCTTTGCTAGTTAAACCAATTGAATCAGTCTGTATTTTACTTTCGACTTCAGGTGTCATTTTTAAAAAAAAAACTATAATACCCACATATAGTATGGAAGGTAATAATTATAAAATAAACGCTTTTAAATACAGCTTCATTTTAATTTTTACATAAAAGTAACAAATTTCTGCTACAGTGGCGAATTTTAACTCTAAACTATGTGCAAATGTTTCTGTCTGAACTTGAAGAAACGGACTTTGACAGGCGAGATTTGCAATAACAAATGGCTAGTTACAGATAAAGTTAACTTTAATAAAGTGTTGATAAATTCAAATTTTTTTAATGCTGCATGAATGATTCTTCTATAGCTACTTTTTAACTTCAAAATTCAAGAACATTTGTATGTACTAAAAGAAAAGTTCATTTAAAAGCCTTATAAAGAGGCAAAATACACAATTTCTTTTTACAAAATGTATTTTAAAGGACTCAAGGATTTTCAAATACAAATGAAAACTACTCAACTCACACAATTATTGTAAATAAACAAAAGTTTTAACTATTTTATATGGGATTACAAACTCAGTTGCTCTATATCCAAAAATCAATCAACTATTTTATAGAGGGAATAGGAGATTTCCTACAAAAAAAAAAACAATCAATACACAGGGGATAGATAATAGTTTTTGTTGCTCTGTATTCCAAAAAATAAATTTAAAAAAAATAACATTTAATATTAACCAATCAATCAGTTCAACTATGTCGGTGTTACGGAGAATATTTTTAACAAATGGAAGATATTTAATTGCTGGAAATTGTAAGTTGCTTCCTTTTTTTTCCTAAATAGCAGATCCTGGATAGAAATTTTATTTCTCAAATATTGAAAAAATTTTAGGGCTAACTTTCGTGTTAGTTATTGAATTCGTGTGTTGACTAGTTAGAACGAAATGTCAGCAAGGTTTGATTAATGTTGTCTTATCATTTAAAGTATAAATTCATCATAGCTGAGATTAATTGAAAGGATATTTAAAGGGATGGCATGAAAATGCATGAGTGAAACCTACATATATACTCACCAACTCAAATTTGATGACTGGTGGGAATCTATCACTCATAATTAATTGGTGCCAAATGTATCAAACATATGAGCCATTAATTTTTTTCGATTTATTTGATTTCATATTATGTGAAAACAATCCAATCGGGGTTCTGATTGTTTTTGAAACAAAAGATGAAATTGCTGACGATGTAACGTAGCTTTCCACAAGTCAGCAGTACTAATGCTAGATTGTTTTTAATTTTCCTAATTTCCTTGAGGTTAAAAACTTCATATAAAATGAAAGCTAAGCAAATTTATCAAAAAAGTGATTAATTTGGGATCTACTAATACTGTCTTTCTAAGTTGCTCATGTGGGAATCTAAGTATCACTATAAGTCTGATAAGATTTTTCTCATCTTTTATTAGGTTGTCGTTTACTATCTCAACAAGCTACCTCTGTTGCTAAAAAAGAAAAACAGGAAAATGAAAAACCATTTTCTCAACTCGCAGACTACAGGTGAGTTATTTTTGAACTTGCATTATATATGTTTTGTTTTATTAATAAATATTGAAACTGCAAAGTAATGCCATTGTTTTTGTGAATATGCATTCCTAGTTATTGAAAGTATTTCTTCATGTACACTTTATTATGCTAACTATTTTCTTAATTAGAATGCATTGGATGGTATAACAGGTTTCCGCAAAATTATGTGTTATATTTCAATTACTTTGCATCATTTTCTTGAACTCATAACTTCTGTTACAATCTTAAGAAAAAAGATTTTTAAATCCAAAGCTGAAATTTCTTACATTTGTGTTACAGTAATTGTTTCAGTTATGTTCAAACTACTATAATATGATATTTCAAATGTAACTGTAGAATTCTTGAACAAATTTATTAAGGGATAAAGTCAAACAAAATTTTTAATCTGTTTTAATATTGAAACAATTTGAGAAATTGTTGACTTGTTTATATGCATTTTTTTCCTTGACATTTGGTACATTCATACCAATAAGTTAACATGTTAAAGTATTTTAGTACTTATAATATTAAAAATCCTTGAATTTTTTAAAAACATTTCTTCAGTGTAGTTTTTTTTATTATTGTTATTTTTGTAAAGATAATTTAGAAAAATTAATCACTAAATTTATTGTTTACATATTTTTGTTACTAACTATTTTAGTTTCTTATAGCCTTAAATTACAAAACAAGCATGTGATTCAATTATTAAATTACATTATTTTGTACCATACTTAATTAGTACAAACATTAAGAAGATCAATTGTTAAATACAAGAAATTTTATGAAGTCAAGTATATAAAAAGAAAACTCATATTTTTAATGTAGAAAGAGCATTAAAATAGTGAAATTTGTTTTTTTGTTTTAAAATTGAAATTACATTTAAAATAATATAGAATATTTTCACTTATTGATTTTCTTAACAAAAATTGATTTTTGAATATGGCTTTGTTGTAGAATATTTGAGTAATTCAATTTCATTTTGGGGGCAGTATTAGGTTCACAGCCGTCAGTTTCCATCGAGTTGCGGTCTCGAACGCTGATTCAACAAAAGATCCATCATGTTATCGAGGCTGATGCACATTAAATCTATCGAGGCTCTAAGCCCTCTGATTGGTGTGGTGTGGAAGTTTGAAGAAGGAGATGCCAGCTCAAGTGCCATCTTACTTCTCAGTGTGACATTAATAAACAATCACATCGCAGAATCATTTATGAATATATTCATTGCTTTGGAATATATTCCTTATTATTACTAATAATAAGTACTTTTCTATCATAGCCGTATCTTGCATTTGTATCAAGGAATAAGTGTTTTTGTCTTCTTTTGCAACACCTTTTGATTTTTTTTTAAAAAAAAATGTTTCCCAATTTATTTTTTTCCCCCTAGTTTAAAAGTTTTTTTTTTTTTTTTTTTACTAAATATATTTTTATAAAATATGTTAATTTATGTAAATATCATTCTTAAAATCCTTCACTTTTTAAAAGTAAAAAAAATGATAATGGAGTAAAAAGTAATAAGACAAAGAATAAAAGACAGTAATTTATATATATACATATAAAATTTATCCTAAATTACTAATTAAAAGACACAACAAAAACGAGGTTAAGCTGTTATAAATATTACCAGTGGTGGGGGTCCTAACTTTTTGGGTAGAAAATCTAAGTATTATTCCATTTGAGCCACTTAATACTAAAATTATAAATAAAACACTTGTTTAAAGCCAGTTGTCTCATTACATAATTATCTTTCTGTTCATTTCTTTCATTGTTAAAAAATTTACTGAGTGGAAATAAGTCCAAAATGGGACGCCATATATCATAGCACAGTTGTTAGACTCGTACAATTAATCATTTCATATAGCATCACTGACAGGTGTAGCATGTTCTATGAGGAAGGATAGACAAATGTGGGTGGTGTGGAAGTATATGCCAGGTGACAGCAAAAATATTTACAGTTTAAAAACAGGGACTAAACATATGACACTGAGAAACTTATTTTACATTGTATATCTTTTTTTCTATAATATAGTGAGTTATATTGCTTTAAATGCCCAATAAATATTACTTAGCATAAGTAATCTATAAGTTTTTTTTTTTTTTTTTTTTTTTAAATTTCTGTGAATATTTAGTGTACTGTCATTTTTAGTATTTATTTTAAAAGTAGTGTACTGTATAGCATTTTTTAATATTCATTTTTAAAAACCCATACTTTTTTAAGTGAAATTATCACAGATCATTTTTGACTTCTTGAAATACTTCTATTTAATTATTATATCCGTGTAACTTTGTGTGGTCAGCGGTTTTCGTTCAGTCACGGGATCAATCCTTGACCACCGTGTAGCCAGGGCTGATGCACGTTAAATCTGTTAGGCCCAAAGTCTTCCTGTTGGCATGGTGTGGAAGTTAGGAGAGGGAGTGCCTCAGGTGTCGTCCACGTCACTTGCCCGAGGTTCAAAATTACGAGGTCCATCACCAATAGCCCTCATGTTGCCGCTAGTGCGACATTAATAAAAAATAAACTAAAACTGCGTAACATTTTTCCGTGGATGAAAGTTAGATTATTTATTCTTAATCAGAATTTCAAAACAATACTTATACACTTGTATTGCAACTAAATTAAAGTTGTTATAAATTATCGACTTTTATTTTGCTGTCCAAATTTAAGGGACTTAACATTTAAATACTAAAGATAGCCTTAAAATGACATACCAATGGTGGCTTAAAAATTACCCGAATTCTAATATATTTTTTTAAGAAAATGTTCAAAATATTTTTAATTCTACATGTTTTGCTAAAATAAATGAAGAATAACTTGCAAAACGTTAAAAAAAAAAATTCATTACAAAAGATGAAGGAAACTTAAGCCATAGTGAGAAGCTATTAATGCAGAGTAAAGATTATTATAAAATGATTTTTAAAAATAATTAGCTCAATATAACAATCATTTTTTATCTTCCTTTAATATCTTTTATTATAGATTTATTTATCCAGAATTTTTACCTGATCCCAAATTTGATTTTCGAAATAAAGTTCGAGAAAAATTGGAGAGACTAGATATGTTGAAGCGAAGAGCAGTTATTGATATACCTGAATTCTATGTTGGTGAGCTCTTTTGATATATGTGAATTGTACTCCTTTAAAATGTTATCCCCCCCCAATATCAATTTTTCTCTTAAAAATTCATGCAGTAAATAGTTTAACTTGACTATACTAACCTAACTTAATTTGAAATATTTTTCTGCAATTTGATTACAATAAATAAATAATTTTTATTTAAATATAGAGAAATGTAAAAAAACATTTTTAAAAAAGAATCAAATTTTTTGACAGCACAAAAAAAATTACAAAAACATTTTCTTATTTATCTACTTCAAATTATATGTGTACTATATTATTGAAAATCTTGTTTATTGTTGGATTAATTTTAATTTCTAAAAAATTTTAATTCAGAAAAATATAAAAGCTACTCTTTAAGATTGTTTTGAATGTAATAGGTTACTAATAATGTTAAATGCGACTAAAATGATGATTTTGCACTTTTATTGAAAAGTCATTCATCACTGTTTTCCTGAGCTGTAAAATCTTCTAAAAATACTTGAAAGTAATTATATTAATGCAGTATACTTCAAGTAGAATATAAACAGTTTTTTTTTTTTTTTCAGGTACATTTTTATGTTTTAAAATTATTTTCATTCTCCATCATTTGAAATTGCTTCTTTTTATGATTGCTTCCAAAAAAGAGAATGGATCTTTTAATCTCTCATTCAAACATATTGCATAATGGACTGAATTTCTATATATATATATATATATGTTTTACATTTTAATGACCCAGTTTAAGCGGTTTTAATGTCAGATGTCATAATCAATGTATGAACTAAAATTTTTATTAGATTCCATTGTAATGTTTGTGTTATCTTTTAGGGTCTATTCTTGCAGCTACTGCATCTGATCCTTTTGCCCCTGGGAAAGAGAACCGGTTTGTAGGAATTTGTATTGGAAGAACGTATTGTGGACTTAGAGCCACGTTCACATTGAGAAATATTGTAGATCAACAAGGTACAAGTTTTTCATTTTTCTTTTTTTAAAAAAATATTTTTATTAAGCATTAAAATTGACCTTTTGCAATAAAGCACATTTATAGTTTTTTTTCTTGTGACAATCTTTTAACTATTGAAGTCGAGTAGTCACGATCTTGAGCTCATGGTTGGCATTTGTGTCAGATCGGGTGTTCAAGTTCTGTTGCCATAAAAGACCTGTCATGCAGTGGGATTGATCCATGAAAATCTATTGGGACTCAATGTCTTCACTTCAGAAAAGTGTGGAAGTTAAGACAGTGGGATGCCTATTTCATGATTATTATCGTTGCTTGATCATGGCTCAAAATTGCTAAGTCTGTCATCCTCATATTCATTTTAAGTATGACATTAATAAACAGTCAATTTTTTAAGAGTAGTGAATTACAAAAATATTTCGGACTTAAGTGTTTTCTAGTTTAAAACAATAACTTTAAAATGCTGTACTAAAATTCAGATTTGATTGAAAATGATATTTGTTGTATAATGTATCTAAGTAACCATCATAATGTAAATAGTTTTCTAATCCTGCCAAAACTTTGCACATGTTGTTTATTTTACTTATCCACCATATAGAGGAATTGAGGCTCCAAGCTCACCCATTGGCATGGTGTGAAAGTTTGGAAAGGGAGGTGCTAGCTTAGGTATTATCCTCATAACTTGACTGAGGCTTGAAAATATGAGGTCCATCATTAATGACTTTCATATTGCTTCTAGGTGTGACAATAATAAACAATGAATAAAAAAAGGCTCATTTTGCTAAAAATATCCATTGGATTTATGAAGTTTGATTTTAGCAAAAATATTTGAATCTTTATAATGTAATCTTGAAAACAAAGATTTATGGAAAGTAGAATTATGCAAATTTTGGGTGTTTTGCTTGTGGGGTTGCTGAAACGGAAATATTTGTTTCAGAACTGATTCAAATGATACTATGAGAAATAACGCATGTGCTTCATTCCCCACCTCACGAAATTAAATTTTTACTGTAGCAATATCATTGAATATAATTTTTCTTGTAGGTGTTGAAATAATGTATGACTTATACAGTCCAACCCTTTTGTCAATTGAAGTTTTACGGCTAGAAAAGAGACTAGATGAGCATCTATATTACTTACGAGATGCTCCTCCTGAATATAGCATATTCCCATTTGATATGGAGCCTGAATTCAGAGTTGAAGGAGAGCCAGTGAATGTGAATCCAATAAAGGTGAGCAATTTTCTTTGTCAAGAATTTTAAGGTTATGTACAATAATCTATGAAAGGCACGTTCTTAATAACCTTTTTCAATTTCTGTCATAACTTCATAAATTTAGTGAATAGTTGCTAATAGTTTAATTAATTTAACATAGTTCATAAATTTCTAAAGCAAAATCTTCTCATTATCAATGCTGATTTTTTTCGCTTACCTGATTTCACTTCATGAAATTGCCCTAAATTTTATAAATCCCGTCACTTAACCCTCCAAGCATTTTGCATTTTTGAGTAAAGTTATTCCTAAAGTGATCTATTTAAACACAACTACCGGTCTCGAAAGGCTTTCGCTTTTCCATTCACAAAATCTTCAAAAATACAAGATGCTCCTATTCCTTCCTCCTTTTAAGGCTTGGGTAGTATACAACAATCCCTTGAGTTGGACATTTTTATTACTCAGATTGGTCTCTTTGTATGCAATTGAAAAGTGGTTTCGTTGCCTTGGGTGACTCTTGTGTGATAGGCTGCTATGTGGAGTGAGATTTAGATTATTCTGATCAGAACTTGGAAAATGTTTGCCCGATCTATTGAGCTTCAATAAAAGTGTTTTGAGAAATGAAGAATAAAAAGTTTGGCTTGAAAAAAATTGGCTGATTAAAGTGGAAAAAGGTTTGTTTACTTCAAACAATAGAAAAATTCTTTTTTTCTGTAATTTTTATTTTTAAAAAATTTAATTACTTTTATTGTAATATTATGATTTTAAATGGGAAAAAGCACCCTATATTCATTCTTGAATATGAGACCAAGGAAACACAAGATTATTTGCCTGTTTTGAAAAAAGTAATGTTAAGTACAATTCCAGCTTGGCTAGATTCAGTTTCTGGTGCTTGCAGAAATAACACTGTTCTTGTGTTATTGTCATGCTTAGTATTTACCCACCACCTGTGACTGGAGACCAACTTTCTTCCTTTCTTTTTTGCAAGAGTACAAATGGCCTATTATTTTACAGGTTAATTAAATTTGTTAAATAAAAACTTAGCTTTCTCCATTCAATTACATTTTAAATTTAAATTAACAAAGTGCAATTTTTTTTCAATATTTTTAATTTAAATTTCAATCCTTGAAATTATATTTTTCTGTTGAATGAATTTTTTCAGCATGAATCTGAAATTTCTTCCGTAGCATACTCGCTGCAGAACAACTTGCTCTAAGCAAAAATACCCTCTTTACATCCACATATGTGCCAGGGCAGCATAGTGCACATTCAATCAATAATTTTAAATTTTAATGGAGTATATATTCTTCAAAATGTGAAAATATTTCTAACCATCTTCAATCCATGTTTAAATATACACTATTCCCTTTCTTTAGTATTTCAAACTTTAAATACATATTCACATATATCTTTTAACAGAAAACTGTCATCAATAACTACATCTTTCATATCAGTTCTTACAAATCTGACTGCAAGAGAAACTTCTTCCCTTTTAATTTTGTCTTTCAAAACAGTACACTCAAAACACTTTAGATCAATGAAGTTAACAGACATTTCCTCAACATATTCATAACAAATTTTGTAAACAATTTTAAATTTTAGAAATATATTCTTAATCCCAAGATTATAACCCTACAAAATTGTTAGTTTATTCTTTAATATTAACAGCACAAATTAATCATCATATCTCGTTCTATATTGTAATAAAAAAACTGCTGTTGAAATGTTTATCATATTTGATTTTTTGGTAGTTTTGTAGAAAAATTATGCCTGGCTGTGGAGAAAGCAGAGCATAAGTTTTGATCTATGTAAAGGGTGATGATTTTTTCCCAAATGTAAGGTTATATAGGTATGCTCAAGGTGTTAAAGATATGCTCATAATTTTTGTATGCCAAAGTTTTAGCATCTCAGGTTTGCTTCCAGTAAAAAGTTTATTTAATATTCTTTATATTGTACAGCATATTTTTTGCTCATAGTGTGTAGTTTTCACCTGAATTGTACAAAACTTGCAGATTACATGAAAATATGCGTGCAATGCAATATATTAAAATTTGAATTTAACATTTTAAATATTCAAATATTTGTAAGTATTTATGTTAAATAATTTTTAACTGCGTATGCGCCATACATAAATATTTTTTATTGTAATTTCAAATGCAGATTTTCAGGGTAGCTTATGTAAATTAGTTGTATATTGTTAAGATTACAAAAAATGTCCAGATTTTAAATACCTGCACTTCAGTTATCCTCTAACAGAAGATAAATTATAAGGTACTTTACACATATGAATATTTTTTTTAATTTGAATCTTCAAATAATTAATAATCAAAAGTATCTGTACAAATGTACAGTTGATACACATATAAGTAAATATAAATGTGTGCAGATGTTTTTAATTACTAATAGTTTGAAAAATATGAATTTGAGGAGAAACCCTCATTCATCTTCTCTTTGAAGGAAACTGTAGTTCAGCCATTTAAAATTCAGATGTATTTCAGAACTTATTACAAAACTAGCTATCGTATGCAAACTGCCTTGAATATCTGGCTTTGAAATTATGAAAAAAGCTAATAGATTTAAAAAGTTTATTTTTATCAATGCATAAGAAATTTTTTCCAAGTAATGTTTTACAAAAGCTGAAAAATTATTCATTTATATTAATTGAAAAGCTTAAAGCATTTCAGATATTGCACATTCACTTTTTATTATTATTTATTTATTTTTGACACCTTATAATGAAATAATTATTATTTTAAAAACTGAAAGCAGTGATTAAAGTAACAAATGAAACAATAGGATATATTCACTGTTTTCATACATTCTTTGAATTTAAACATAGATATATATTTAGCAATATTTTTAGAGATTTATAGATATGTTCATAAAAACTTAATTCTATTTGATAATTTTAATGTGAGGGGGGGAATGAGTTTTTAACAAGCAAATAAAACAAAAAGTATTTTGTCCAACTAGATAAAATAGCAGGTTTCCCTCTCCACCCAAATTTGTTAAAGCTTTAAATCAACATTAATTAAAAAATGTGAATAAAATCTATTTTATTTATGCGTTGGAACTTCAAAGTTATTTTTGGATTGATTTAAATAAAATGGTTATACCACGAAAGCTAGGTCAAAAATTGTATTCAATTCAAACCCAATAATATCTCAAACCAAGCTGACATACAGACATTTACACTTACAGATGGGAACTAAAGAAAATCTTACCCTTCCCCTCTTGAAGAAATGTCTAAATGGAAAATGGATTTGTGTAGTGACCGGGAATGACAGAATAGCCCCACTGTAGTTCATTCATGTCTTAAGAGGCGACTCAAATGGGTACCCAGTATCTGGGGGTATAGCCGGGCACCTTGCCCTTGTGAATTATATCAGGGGACTTCAGGGACTTACCTTCTTTAGGTAAGTACAGGCATCATGACCCCCTAGGCTCCCTAGTGATTTTGTTTCTTTCCTGTGGGGTTTACTGTCTTTGGTAAACACGGTGACATGCCCCTAAGTTACTCTAGCGATCCTTCTCTATTTTTGACCCTCCTTCTTGTCAACCTATTTGTCTTTTTTTTTTTAATCTCTGCATGTCTAGACCACAGTTAAATCTTGTTCGGTGCAGCATAGCCATATCTGGCTCTTGCAGCAATAAACTTTACATTCACTCACTGAATTGAAAATGTCTCAAACTTAAGGAAAAGAGCAGGGTTTCCTATTGAGCCATAAAATTTCCTGTCAACATTCATTGTGTGTCTGTAACCCTCCCCACATATTTATCAAGATGTTAAACCTTCAAAGGGGGGGAAGGAATTTCGAAAAAGCATGTCTCAAACGAACTTGAAGTAATCATGTGAAGGCAAAAAAATATGGCTTTACCACTTTCGTCAAGTTCACAGCCACATGGAATAACACGTTTGAAACACTTTTAAAGCATCTCAAACAGGGCAGAATAACACATGCATAACGCTTAGAGGGTTAATATATATATCTTTTTTTCACAATAGCAAAACATTTCTTTACATGGAATGTTCTTGTATGATTTACCAACAATTCAAAGAAGCTTTTTACATTGGAAGAAATTTTCAAATATGTATTCAAAAAGTAGTATTCTTAAACCTAGTCAAATTCTTGATACTTTTATTGTGTAGAATTATTGCTGTTTATCAATTATAGAGGGTAAATAAATATTGGTGATTTGTCCATTTATAAATAACTCACAGACAAAAATTCTTGACATCCATGAAGCTTTATTTTTCATTTCACACTGTTGCCACATTCATAAGTCATCTCATTACAAATCGTTTCAATACAAGTTGAGTTGTATTAACTTATTTTAGTTTAAATATCTATGTTTTAAAATTACATTTCGTGGAAATGATATGATTATACAATTCTTAATTTTTGATTGATTGTCTTTTATATTTTTAAATAATTCACTGTTATAAATTTTACTATCACTGTTAATTTCCAGAGAATACAACCGTTTTACAAGATGTATCAATTCTCCTTTACTAGTTTTTTACTCTTACAACTCTAACAGAATTGTCCTTTCCTGGAAATACTTCTGTTACCAGTCCCATAGGCCAATCTAGTCTCTTGTTGTCGCAACCAACCACTCCTCCACCACTCTCCTACCTCCACTTTTTCGAACCAGCTTCGTTGATCTGTTGTTGAACGAGAAGACTCAAGTATTCCTCTCTGAATCTTTTCCTTAGGTATCAGCAACGATTGAGAAACGATCTAAGTCTCTTGGTGAGATTAACGTTATCAAGGTTATCCAGATCTGGTACTCCAAACCATTTGAATATCTTGAATAAACATAGAGGTGTTAAGTCTTCTGATTGATAGTTGAGTGATCTTGAATTAATAACTGCTTCTGCATCACAAAGAATTGTATTTAATTCTTCAAAATTTATGGACGCTCTCCCCAAAATTCTCCTTAAGATTTTTTTCACCATTTGGACCATGCGTTCCCAGAATCCACCCCACCAAGAAGCAGTGGGTGGGTTGAAGCTCCACTGAATTCTTAAGATTGAAGTCTCTAGAGTAATCTTTTTCCAGTCAAGGGAAGCCATTAAATTGTCAGCTCCTATGAATTTAGTCCCATTTTCACTATACATTTTTCTCGGCCGACTTCGTCTAGCTATAAATCTTCTTAACCCTAACAAGAATCCATCAGTCGACAGACTTTGTATCAGTTCTAAGTGTATGGCACGGTAAACAGTACTATCCATGTTTTATTTCCATTCTTCAAATAAAGTGGACCTGCTAAATCCACACCAATCACTTCAAAAACTAGCGCATCTCTAACTCTATCTTCAGGTAGTGGAGCAGGTACAGTTTTAATTTCTTTCGAAGTGTATATCTTACAGCGAATGCATTGGTTTATGACTCTTTGAACAGTCTTTTTGCCTCGTAAAATCCAAAAATGTTGTCGCAGATTGGATAGAACAATCTGTGTTCCACTGTGGCAGGAACTTGATTTTCAAAGATCAGTCATTCCACAAGGAGATGATTGGATGCTAAAGCAATAGGACATCTGAAATTTTCATCATCTTTCTTTCTCACTATTTTCGTCTTCAATCTCATTAAACCTTCGTTGTCAATAAAAGCGTTGAGTCTTTTCAATTTATTTTGTGTAACTGTGTCATCAAAACTTTCCTTTTGCACAAGTTTTAAAAGTTTCTTCTCCGCAATTTGAATTTCATCCAAAGATAACTCTCCTTGCTTGCTCTTGTGATATCTACTATCGTAGCCGAATCCATGCTACTAATCTCAGTATTCTTGAATATTTCGAAAATCAGTTTAAATACCAAACTGTTTCACAGGAGGAAATATTAACTGATGTCACTCCCTTGAAATTTCTTCTTTGTCAAGTTGTGTTTCGGAATTAGGCCAATCTTTTGCAGGAAGTCTAAGCCACTGCGGCCCCTCCAACCATTTTGAATTTAAAAGTGTCTTTGAGGTGCAACCTCTTGAAGGAAGGTCCGCAGGATTACATTACCCAGGAAAATGCCTCCACATTTCTGATGTAGACAGTTGATTTATCTCTTTTACTCTATTGTTGACAAATGTTCCCCAATTTTCTTTGTTCTTGATCCAATAGAGAACAGTTGTCGAATCTGTCCAAAAGAATCTTGGTACATCTTCCAACATCATTGCCTCTTTCATTGAATGAACTAGACGAGCCCCAATGCAGCAAGCGAGCAATTTTAACCGAGGAATTGTTGTTTTCCCGTAATGGAGCAACTGTGGATTTAGCCTGCAGCAGTTGGATGCTCACGCCATCTTTACTTTCTGTTCTCAAATAAATCACACATGCATAGCTTGATGAACTGGTGTCACAAAAGGTATGCATATTGTAATATCCTTTGAATTCTAAGGGGATTACACTTCTCGGAATCTTCATGCTATTTAGATTAGTCCTTTAACCACTGCCTAAATTTTTTCCCTGCTTGCTCAGGTAGTCCTTCATCCCAACCTAACTTTTTCTCCATGTTTCTTGTAACAATAATTTAGGAACGATAGTTCTTGCGAATTCAATAGGATCAAAAACTTTTTGAATGCAAGATAACACATTCCTTCTGGACATAGGCTCACATTCAGTATCTGTATGACTAGTGTCACAAAAGAGTAGATCTTCTTTTCGATCCCATAAAAGTCCTAAAACAGAAGATGGTACTGAATCAGCATCCAATGTAATCCATCCCAAATGTAATTTGATGATCTACCCATTATAATCCAACCTAAATAAGTTTCATACGCAATTAATCTACATTCTAGTTTGTGTATAAGTCCAGTGAAAAGTTTTCCACTAAAGTCTGCTCCAATCAATTGCTCTATTTCAGGAGTACCTTCTCCGTAATTAGCTATCCAGATTTTCTTTTCTCTTAATTCTTTATTCCACAATCCTATTTTGATTCTAGGAATTTTTCCACAAATAGATAACTGATCCAAAACCTGTATATCAAGAGAATATTTACCATTGGGCGACGTTAACTTAATTGCATACAGACTGTGATTTTTCACTTGCGTTTTAACACCACCAAACAATGAATGGGTAAAGCTTTTCTTACTTACAGGTACAAGTCCTAGTTCTTCGACTGTCTTTTTCAATATGTGCGAATTCTGAGACCCACTGTCAATTAATGCTCGAACACACTTCTGTTTTCCTTTGGCTTCAATATTTACAAATATAGTTTGCAGTAATACAGCTTCAGAACATTCTCCGGCAATCAATGTGTTGTTCGAGTCGATTGTCTCGTTTGTTGAAATCTCTCTTTTATTTACAGGTAATTCATAAAACATGATTGTATGGTGCCGTTTAGAACAAATCATACACTTGATTTTTGATTTGCAGTCTTTTGCTTTGTAATTACCCTTGAAACAAACATAGCACATTTTCTTACTACTAATCGCTTCCTTTTTCTTGTCTAAAGACCAATTTTGGGCAAAGAAGCAATCTTTACTATCATGGGGTTTGTCGCAGAACACACAATGCAACTGTCTCTTTGTCATGTCACTTGAAAATAAACTACTTGCAGTAGGCACTGCCTCATCTAAATTTTGCTTTTTCTTACTCTTTAAATTACTATTGTTGAATTCTATGTTCGTTCTATTTCTAGCAAGCTGTAAGCATCCTTCACCTTCTACTTCACATTTCTGTTGTCATATCGCGGTAATCTCAACTGGTAATGCTTTGGAATTACATGTTGCCGATATGACGTCATCCCATGCATCTGGCAATGGAATCGGGAATTTGCATTCTACAGTATTTTTTCAGTTACGTCATATGAAGTTATTTTTCATTGGATGCCGATTCTTAACTGTCGAGTTGACGGTGTCAAATGCAAATTCTGGAGTATATATAATGGAGATCTTAGTGCTCTTGGATGTTTGGCTGATGGTAAATGAGTCCTTGGCTGTTATAGATGTTTCTTGGATGGCCAAATGAAATCTTGATAAGACTTTGGCTGTGATTAATGAGACCATCACTATGATTCTGTACCTTTCGGCTTAATAAGTGATGTTATTAATTAGTCTTCATCATGTAAATAAAATTAGTCTTTTAAATATTAGAGTTTGTCTTACTCTGCTTGTGGCAATTATTTATCAAAGGCCAACTCAGGTAGGCCAACAATTTCAAAAAACAAAGTAAATTCTTAAGTTTATTCCCATAATCAACTGTTGATTCCTTTTCAGCTGAGGGTTGTGTTGAATTGCATAGCCAAACTCTCATCAATTCTTCAGGGACACATGATTCAACAAGATGGAATAAAATGGCTTCATATTTTCACTTGTAAGTCCTATTGACTCCAAGGATCTCAAATGGGATTCTAATTTGTCTTACAAATACGAAATATTTGACTTACCCCTTTTTTCTGTTGCATTTTGTATCACTAGATCTAATAATTCACGAACATAAAATTCTATCAACAACTCTTCTTTCCCAAATCTGTTCTTCAAAGCTTCAATCGCTTTTCCATAGTTTTCATGTGTTTAGGGAAAACTTTCTATAATTTCTTGAGCTCGACTTCCTGGCACCATGCACTGTAATAAATATTGGAATTTATCTTCTGGCGCCAAATCCTGATCAGTATGAATTCTTTGAAATTGGCTCCAAAATCCTATATAATCCTTCAAATCACCACCGAAATGTAACAGTTATATTTTTGGTAGGCGCATTTCCCGCTTTTCATTTGGCAAAAAAATTATATACATTTTATTGAAGAAGTTATTTTTTATTTTTATCAAATCCATCTTTTCTCGATATTCTTCAATCTTAATATATTATTTATCAAAATCTTCATCTGTTCCAATATTTTTCAAAACTATATCATTGTAAATACTTTTAATTCATTGTAAATACGATCTAAAGTTAAACATTTCGCTTTTACAACTTCGCCATTTGGCACTTCTTTTTCGAACTCCTCCATTAAACTATTTACAGTCTTCGTAAACGCAGTACGAAATGACTTACGCTTTCTCAATGTATCCTCCGTAGCCATGATGACAAGTTTATCTTAATAATTTTTAAATAACCACTACTAACCTGTTTCCGAATCACGTCCGCGGGTCACCAAAATGTTTTGTCCATTTATAATAAACAGGTTAGTTATAAATAACTCACAGACAAAAATTCTTGACATCCATAAAACTTTATTTTTCATTTCACACTGTTGCCACATACATAGTTACAAATCATTTCAATACAAGTTGAGTTGTGTTAACTTATTTCAGTTTAAATATCTATGTTTTAAAATTATGTTTCGTGGTAATGATATGATTATTTATTAAAGTTGCGACAATTGGACATCATCGTCCTACCTATCAAGATAAAATTTATAGTGGTCAGTACATAGAAGTGTACATCAACTCACTTTTAACATATAATAGTTGGTTTAATTGTAAGTATTATTAATTTATTAAACAAAATATTCTTGTTTCAAATTTCAAACAAAATGTACAAAAGCATGGCTTAATTGTACTTTTCCCTCTGCTTTTGATTAACAATAAAGCTTGATTTGTACATCTAAAAGTCTTCATTTTATAGATTAAATGCTTCAAAAGTATTAGCAAATATATTTCATACAATACAATATTCTCGCAAATTCGAGACCGGTGTTCTATTATGTTGTGGATTTGAGTTCTGGCACCACTTAAAACCTGCCTTATAGTGGACTGAAGCATATTATTAAATCTGTCAAGAATGCTATTCCTCACATTGACATAATGCGGAAGTTTTGAGTGGGAGGTGCCAGCTTGGATGTTATTCTTGTCACTTGTGCAAAGATCAAAATTTCAGTCAATAGCCATCATGTTGCTTCTAAGTGCAACATTAATAAACAAATGAAACAATATTTGTTATAACTGTGTATTTTTCTGAAACTCCCTGTGCAATGCTTTCAATTAATTCTAACAGATATGAAAATATTTTTGTTAGTTCTTTTCTGAAAGAATTTCGTATTATTATACTAATAAAATTCACTTAACTATCATAACTCTTCATCAAAAATTTTACTTTTTTATGGAAGTATAATAATGATTATTAAACCCAGATGAAATTCTGTAGTTGTATATATTGTGTTGAAAAGTATCTTTATAATCTGTAAGGATATGAGAGACTGTTGATAATTGAAAGAAATTTTTTGTAATTGGAAACATTCTTGTGTTTGAAAAATTTTAATTTATTAATCCTAATCCCTTTCCTTATAAGCAATTAATTTTTATGGAATATGTACTATTTATATACTGCTTTTCAAAAAATTAAAAGTGATTAATTTAAATTGTAAGCATAAGTGAGAAAATAATTTCCCATTTTTAAAAAAAAGTACAAAGTTGCAATTTATTGACCACAATAAACTCTTAATTCATTTTCCATGAGATTTTTATGTGAAATAACGTTGACTATTTTATTTTAAATACAACTGTACCTTAAAGTATTCATGTCGTATGGCAAGAAATTGAAATTGTTCATTTGTCATTTTTGACTCTCAATCTTTGATTCAAAATAATGAAACCCATTGCCAATAACCTGTTGTATAACTCTGATATATTTATCAAATCAAAAAATATTTCTGAAGTGTTTTTATTAACAATATTTATTCCACAGGTAAAACTGAATCCCCCTCCATGGTGTATGAAATGGGAACAGTGGGATCTGAAAGGCATCGAGCCAATTGAGGAACTTCATTGGAAGCGAAAGCGAAACTTGCGAGACTTATTCTCACCAATCCAGCACATTGAAAAGTATGACCTCATGAAGCAGTATAGGCGCTGCATCCCTGAAGAAGATCAGCAGGAGATCTGGCAGGATGTGCAAAAACACAGGGTGCAGTTCCCAGTTCAAAAACAGATATGGAAGAGGACTCTGCAAAAAGCAAAACCCAAGACACGCTTATAGTTTTAATTCTTACAGCCACCACTTTGTGTGAAAATTCATTTTTGTTATGTATAAATAAAATCAGAAATACATCCTTGTTTTTTAAAGCTAACTTATTTGTGAACACTATATAATACATATTTTTGCATTCCTACAAAATAATTTTTCCTGTGTATCATTAAATGAGAATGCAAAAAAAGACATTAACACTGGCTGCTAAAAGAGTTCTAGATATAGGTGCATTTTCACATTGTCTTAAGAATTATTATACAGTCTAGAATTTTAAAGCTTCTTCTAATATTATATTTTACTTTATTGCTGAAAAATTAATAATTACATATTAATTATACTAAAATTATGCATCTGCAACTTTTTGAGACTTGATTTGTTTTCATGATTTTAATTCTGTTAATTTAAAAGAATAGGGATTTTAATTAAAATGATCTTAAAAATTCACTCATATTTATAATTATTTTCCCAATTCCAACAATTTTTAACTATCTTTCATTTTATTAACGAGTGATTGATGATGTTTAATATGGCACAAACCCCCTGATACGGCTATGCTGCTCCAAACAAGGTGTTCCTGTGATTTAGATGTTTGAAGGAAAAAAAAAGATAAAAAATTGAACAAAAAAGGAAGGTTGAAAATATATAATTGCTTGGGTATCAATGTTACCCATGTTTACCAGACAAACCCCATAGGAAAGGAAAAGATCACTTGGGTAAGTTATGTCTGTACTTACCTGAAACATGTAAATCACTGAGGGGCACTTTATTAATGAATGCTTATTATCATTTTGTATAGAATATTAATTTCATTATTTCACAGCTTTGTTTTTATATTATGAAGTATTACTCATTAGATGCAATTAGAAGAAATGCCTCCTTTTCAAAGTTTGTTTACATGGTCATTTTTAAAACAATTCAATCACAATAGAGGTTTACTAAATCGAATAAAATATACATAGTTTTATAAAAGATGTAATATTTATAATCATAACTAAAATTAACAAATATGGATTTTTATTAGGCTTTAATAAATACACATTGAACTTCAATGTCATGTCTCCTGGTTTTAAAAATAAATTGAAATTTTATTTTCCAAAGGAAATGGAATACAATTTCTATATAAATATGTATCTAATAGAAATTTTGAGAATTTACAATAAAAACAATCAAATACATTACTGTACAAAGTTATGAAAGTCATGAATTTCATTCTTATTGTAAAATTGTATTTTTTTTTTCAGGTAACTATATTATTCCCTATTACAGGAACACCATTATACATGCAAAGAAAATAATTTTTTTTTAAATGATAATTAAATTTTATTGAATTCATAGTATAAATTAATGGAATAATTTTTACTTTTTAAAGAGAAAAAATTAATAGATTCTGGGTAGCTATTTTTGTTACTAATCGTTATTCCTGGATTTTTTCATAAAATGCTTGGTTTTCAAAATACTAGTAATTAAAGCTCATTTCCATTTAAAATAATTTGATATAAAAATCTTATTTCATTTTGAAGGAAATGTAAGGGGTTCTTTTATATTTTACAGTAATTGGTTTCACTTTCTAATTCATTGATATTTATTGAAAGAACTATTTTTAATTTATAAGGTAGTGTATTATGCATCAGTAATTTCCAAATTTCTGCTTCACTATACTATATCCCTTGATCATGACATTAAATCTAATACACAGGTTATTTTGAAACTCATGGACAAAAATTTTTGGAGTGATAGAAAACATCTAAAGTTATTTTCACCAAACAATGCATAGGTGTCAAGCAAGCGGTTAAACACCAGATGGTGCTGTAATTGAAAAGCATAATGCACAAAGGTTTTTTACACATTGTAATTTAATTGTAGATTTCAGGAGGCACGGCCTTTTCCCGATAACAATATGTACCAATGCCTCCTAAAATCCATGATTGAAATGAAGATGTGCAAGAAACTTTGTGCTTTCCATTACAGCTTCAATTAGCAGTTCCCTGTATTTGCTCTCCGATTATGCATTGTGTAGGAAAAATTACTTTTTTGGTGTTTTCTATCACCCCTTAATTTTTCCCCATGAGTTTCAAAACACCTTGTTTATTGAAAATAGAATGTTTCTCAACAGTGGTAAGAACAGATTTTTTAAGGATCAGTATTCCAAAAAAAAAAATTTAATATTTTTTTCACCTCCATAATATTGCAGGCAAAATACATAGGAATTTCTTTTATCATAGAAGGAAATAAATTTCAAAATTGCTTTAAATAACTATTTCAATATTAATGTCAGCTTCTTGGCTATTTGAAAAGAATTTGTATCTTATTAGAGCCCTATCTTTCTAATTTAGCCATTTACACTTCCCGTGCTCTTTATTTCAATACTAATAGAATTTTTGGAAACATTCATTTTGTTAATGTCATCACAACATATTTTTGTTGAAAGTAAATAATTTTATGTAGATCTGCTTTCAAAGACATTAGGTAAGGAGGCCGATACATATTTTTTATATGTTGAGACTCAGAGCATGATTCAGCAGCCAACTTCATTATTGATTCAAAATTATTGTGTCTAGTGAACCTTATGATTCAAGAGAAATAGGCAGTTGGAAGCATTCAAGAAAAGAAAAAAAAAATGCTGTTTTATTTTTTATCTCTTTATTCTATGCCCTCCCAGACAAACGCAGTAGTCTAATGGTCATGATTGCAAACTTGCAGCCAACGTTTCTGTCGAATTGGGATACCACTTGAGGCTCCTGTCGATATGCTACCATGAATTTTGGTTTGTTATGTTAATCCTATGAAATTTCCTACAACCGCTCTCAAATTTTGATTTAAAATAAATCATGCATAAAAAAGGAAGCTTTTTCTGGAGTTTATTTTATTTTTCTCCCCAATTTTGTAAGCATTTTTAAATATTTCTTTAAAGATCTGAAAACACATCCGGTGTTTTAAATTGATGATGAAAGTATTTACAATAACAAGAAGAAGAAAAAATTAATTCATGCCACCTCCTTTGTGCACCTTAGATAAATGATTTTCAACTCCTTTGGTGAAATGATTGTTTATTAATGTCACACTTATAAGTAACAAGAGAGATATTGGCAACAAATCTCGTAATTTTGAACCTTGGTCAAGCGATGGGAATGACACTTAAGTTGACACTTCCCTCTCCTAATTCCCACACCAAACAAAGGATTGGGGCCTCGACAGATCTAACGTGCATCAGACCCACTACATGACAGATCTTTAATGGCAGCAAGACTGGAACTCGTAACTTGACAGAAACAACACCAACCCCAAGTTCGTGACCATAACCACTGGGCTACGGCAGCTACTGGAATAAAGGAAAGCCGTCATTGCTTCATATATTTTAAAAGAATTTGTTATAAATTGTTTGACAAAGAATGATAATTGAGTTAAACTGAATATTCAAATTTTTGTTTCCAATATGAGAGTAGCTCAAATAAAATAATCTGGTAAAAAATAAGTGGAAAGAATTGGGTTTTAAATATTATATATAGAGAGATATAAATTTTTTTCCATATTTACTATTCTTTTAATAAGAATTTGGTGCTAACTTTTCTGCATAATTCTGATCGTTTCATTTAATGTAACTACATACTGACATTCATCGCAACATGTGATTGTATTTTTCATAGTGTAACAGCCAGATATAGCCATGCTGCACTAAAAAAGGTAAGACTGATCTAAATGTGTGGAAAAAATGAAAAAAAATTAATAATTGGCAGACAAGGAGAGTTGAAAATAGAGAAGGATTGCTAGAGTTATCAAGAAAGCAAGTTAGCCATATTTACCAAAGACAGTAAACCCCATAGGGGAAAAAAAAAGAGATCCACTAGGGTGCCTTGGGACCATACCTACTTAAAGAAGGTAACCACCAAACAGGAATATCACAGCAATTTGTACAGAGCAGGGTTTCAACTTTTATTAAAATTTATTTTTTGCAATTAATCACTGTACAAAATTAGTTCCATTTCCTATTCAGCGTTCGAAGATGTCTTGCTAATATTGTTGATATTATATTATTCCAGTAACAGGATAAAAAGAAATATAAGTTGTAGAAATGAATTTTTTAAAAATCAGAAAGAGTGTAAAAGAGAGAGTAAAAAAGTTTGCTAATGGGAACAATGACTTAATTGAAGCGTTGAAAAAACCAGTTTCTCTGTATACCTTTTCTCTGTACATCAGTTTCTCTGTATGCAAGGGATACCTTTCAAGTACTTGATCAAAGAGATTAGTAAGTTGTTCAGTGGGGTAAAGCTAAACAAACTGCAACTCCCTCCTCTCCCAACAATATGAAAGCATCAGAAGGTGAATTACATCATTCTCTAGTTTTGAATGAAAATAGAAGGGGGAAAGTTGTTATTTACTTCAAGCACCGATTGCGGATAGGAAGACTACTGTTATACTTTGTCCTTCTGGCTTTTTCACATCTAAAATGAATAATTTTTTATCTCGAGGCATCATTTTCAAACTTTTATCTTAGTTGTCAAAACACAAATATAAGGAAATGGAACGAAATTAAAGTGAAATAGAAAAAATTAAATATATAAAATAAGTTCTCACTTAGAAATCAAAGAAAATTAAGAAAAATAAAGTTTGTAATTTCTCTTCTTTTATCAGAGGACCTCTGTATTGACCAATATCAAACGAGTTCTTTGACTATTTTTTTTTTAGTAAACCCCAATCCACTAGAGAAGCCTCTCATTATTTTTCAGTTTGAAAATAGACAGGTGAAGACCCATCATGTGGAGGAGCTGATGCACATAAAATCTATCGATGCTCCATGTTCTCCCAAGGTACTGTTTGTGGAAGTTTGGCGAAGAGGTGCTAGCTTGGGTGTTGTTCTCATACGACTGAGATTCAAAATTACAAAGTCTGTTGCTAATAAGGACATTTTTTTGTGTTCCTTCAAATTCAAACATTAAAAAATTATCAACCTCCCCACCCCCTTCAAAAGTCATTGCTTACTTCTCAAGATGTATACTATTTGTTTGAGAATCATTGGTGTGAACCATATAATTCCTAATACTTCATTAAGAGCTCATTGTTTACATATTTTGAATCTGAATAATAAAAGGATTATTTTACATATTTTTAAAAAATGTCACTAATAAATAGTGAATATATGCTTATGTTAGAAATTCAAAAATGTCTTAAATCAGTAAACTTTTAATCAAATTGATTTGTCATTAATATTTTTTTATATAAGTTCATACAAAGCAAGCGATAAGAATCCAAATAATTCTTTAATGGATTTGAAAAACTTGAGGAGAAATAAAATTCAAAGATTTTCTATTTTCTAGAAAACACGTTGTTCAATTTAGAAACTACAAAATGTTACAATTTTAAAGTCAGTTAAAATTATTAATGCAAAGGAGACAATTATTTTTTTTTAAAAATTGATAAAAATTTCTAAAAACAAAACTAAATGATCTAAAATTATTCTCAACATCCGAGAGGATAAAATTTCCATTAAAGTATTTCTGGATTAGACATACAGCATTTTCATCATAATTCTATTTCAAATATTTTCCAACTTATACAAAACAATATCTTTTGTTATCATATAAAAAATTTTATATCTTCAGTTGGTTAAATGTAAATTTCTGTTGTATTTCGGCAAAGTTATTTTTAAGAATTGACTATAACATATGTTCTTATTAACAGTGTTAACTTAAAGGTTACTTATGTATACATAATACACTAAAACATGAATCTTCAAATAATTTATTAAAATTCACAAATCTTTTAACCTTCTTTTCAGGATATATTTTTTCTTCCATTTAAAATTTTATTTTAAAATTACGGAGATAAAACTTTAATCAAATTTATCAATGAAGGAAAAATATATTTCTGGCGATTAAAAAAAAAACTATGAACTGATTAAATAGTTAATGAGAAGGGCATATGTTTCAAGAAAGAGAAAAAAAAGCAGTTTTCCTGTACATTTATTCAATGATGATCATCAGACATATACATAGTATAAAGCTCTTGCACTCGTAAATACCAGATATCAAAGAGCCGACAGAAATCCTGGACTGAAACCTTAATAAACTGTTTTCACTTCAGCTAGATGCTGAAAACAATCTAAGCACAAATGGGCCAGCATTTGAAGGGGTCCGTCAACTGCTGTTAATGTAATAAAGTTTGATTTCTAAAGTGCTTTTCAGTAATAAAGATTTAAGATGAAAAGTCACAACACAGGCTCAGCCATGGATATTTCCTGTCAATGTTTTTATTTTTTTTTAATACTTGTGCTTTTTGCCTAAGCTGTACAATATCGAGCATGCGAAGCTGGCCACTCACTTCCTAATGTTAGTCCTGTCGGGTGGAGAAACGAGGAAAACACTTCGCTACTCGTACCTATTTTTAACACAAGTGATGCACCCAACCATGAGGTAATGGGGATTAAAATTACAGTGATTTATATCTACAAAAGTTTTCAGTTCTTTTTGCTGATGCAATGTATATTTAGCTGTACAAAGATGAAACCTTCACACACACGTTCATGTGCTGCCGACAGTTTTTCAGATGTGGCTGCTTACAATGAATGACACAGTGCCAGCTGGCCCTGAATCTCCACTGCAGTTAGGGATTAAAACGAAGACTCTAATGAATGTAGAATTACACAGACACAAATGCAGTCTTGCTTTAGGTTTTGAATAAATAATGACAGAGGATGCACAGCTTCAGTCTTCAAAACAAGACTATATGACAAGATGTTGATTTCACAAACCATTTTCTGCTGGTCAAAAGGCATCTGTTATTAAATTTTTCTCGTCAACATATTTGCTCCATGTGACCACAACTAGGATTCCTGGTTGGCAATTCTACAAATAAGTCCAAGATTTCTTAAATGCCATTCACTATGTGGCCACTTCTTCTGATGATGATGAGAACTTTTCACCATTCGATAAACTAGACGCATCATCCCCACGTGAGCACTCAAATAAGACGTCCGCAATGATGGACGCTACACCCTGGTCCAAAATTTGTGACATAACCAGAGCTAAAAGCCTCTGCTGGTGTTGTAAAAATAATGTCCTATTACTGGGCACCTTAGCAAGGCACCTGAGAGTTCCAGCTGCCCGCCTAACCATGTCCAAGGTGGTACCCATAAGCTCAGGGTTTTCCCTGAGTGCATTGATTCCCTGTGAGTTGGCCACCTGTAAAGCACTTTGTTCTGCCTGTTCAACAAATGTTATCAAGAGAGGGATGCAGGTGCCCTGAAGAGCAATGGCCCTTGCCATACTGCTGTCAGCTTGAGACAAGTTGGACAGTAAGACGACCGAGAACTCTCTTAGAACTTGGTCCTCATTGCGACTCAGCCACTTGGAGAGCAAAGCAAAGAAACGGTCAATCCTCTCCCATGGGGGAGTGGCCATCATGAGGTCAACATTGCTTTCCAAGACAGAGAGCTTGCTAAGAGCCTCCAGGGAGAGTCGTTGAGGTGAGAGGACGGAGTGTGATGGCTGGGTGGGAAGTGGGTCTTGGGCATAGGAGGAAGGACATGTGACCCAGTGCATAAGGCCGTCCAAGATGGGAAAGCTAATCTCTTCAGGAAAGGGAGCCAGGTCCAGCTGTCCAGCGATGTTGGCTAGAGTGACTAGCGTGTTTTCACGGATAATGTGCAGCATATCCCACCACCATTCGTGCTCACTATTCAAACTGCTGCAAGAATCCGCAATAGACGCACTTTCGCCCTCCTCATCTCGATCATAATGTCGCTGGGGTGGTTTACGAGGAGAGTGTACATGATGTAAAAGCAACAATCTTCCCATTACAAGTAAGAAACCAGAATGTTTCGACATTTCAGTATCATTTCCAGGCACAAAAGACAAATTCCTTAAAATGGACGACACAGCAATGCAACGACGAGCAAGGGAATCTTGTGCATCACTCACAGTACACAAGGAAGGTTCATCTCTTGTATAAGATTCATCTTCAAGATCTTCTAATGCTCGTCTCTTGCGTGTTGGTGAAACAGGTCTAATCTTGGGAAAATTATTTACTGAATCCTCAACAGCAAGTTTGTTCTTGTCTGTTTCGTTTTTGTCGTTGGATTCTTTACCTTCATCTACCTCCATATTTGAATCATTAGTCCTTTCATCATTCTCTGATACTAATTTAGTTGGTGTATTTACATTTTCAGAAGAGTTTGTACACTTCTCTTCCTCATTTGACTTTTTCACAATTTCATTTGTTTTACCATCAGCACAATTATCTTGAGTAGAAGATTTCGGAGAATTCTCACTCAAGCTCTCATCCTCCTCAGTATCAGATCCACATTCTTTTTTACAATAAGCATTTTCTTTTGACTTTGTCTTAGATGAACTATTTTTTGAAGATTTAATTTTAACAGAATCTTTTAAAAGTCTTACAAATCTCACACGTCTTTCAGTATTTTCAAATTGAGTCTGTATGTAACCCGTGTACTCTCCACCACCATGTTGCCAATGACTACTACCACTGATGAATCCTTCATGAACATCCCACTTTTTGTCTGGATCAAACAAAAACAATGCTTGCTCCTCTTGTGTCCTTACTGATTTCCTACACCTCGTTCTGTAAGTATAATTCGTGGAATCCAAAATGCTAGTTTTATCACCACATAGTACATCAAAATTTGATACTGCAGGTGGAGGCATATCCTCAACATCACAGTCCAATTCGTACCACTTCTTGGAGCGTTCTTTGCTTTCTTGAGGATCCTGCATAAATCCAACCTCCATGTCTCCCACTAAATCAAAGATGAGGTTGAGGCACCTGCGATAATGATCCATAAGCACCTCTAGCAATCCTTGCAAATGGTTCAGTCCAAAGTAGAGGACGGTGGCATCATCATGGATGAGGATGGTGAGCACGTCCAGGGCCCAGGTACTTTCACCCAGCAGGCCAGATTTGAGGGCCATCATAATTCTCCAAGGATCAATTGGAGCAATGTCCTTGGACAAAAGACGCCGACGCTTTGTGATGAGAGGAGTGACTGCTTCCACTGTGTCAGGTGGGAAAATTACTTCCTTGCGCTGAGAAGGTGGAGTGTACTGAGGGGGAGGACCAACTCCACCATGAGGCTACAAAGAAACAAACTCAATGTAAACATACAGTAATTATTTTTGCATTCAGTAAATTGAATAAGATTAGTAAAATTTTACTTTATCCATTGCACTGGTTTTAAATATTATATTATGAAAAATCTAAGATTTCAATTATAATTGATTTCAAAATAATGTTCCAAATTGAAAAGGAAAAAAAAGTTTAAATTAAAGTAAATATATTTAACCAATAGAGTATCTTACTATCTTTTTATAGTAATGCATATACCACAATGTAAATATTTCTACAAAATAATTTACTCACTGTCATTTTATTGGGACCATAGCCTCTGCTCATCATCTTTGGGCCCATTGATGGGCCCATATGATGAGGATAAGGTTCTGGTTGAGGGTAACGAGACCATGCAGCATTACCAGGTTGTGAAGCATTTTCCCCATGCCGTGCCATATCCCAATTTTCTCGTTGACCAGGTGGATATTGGTTTTGACCAGATGAGTATGATCTATTATCACGTGGCCAACCTATATATATAAAAAAAAATATTTAACAATACATAAAGGGGGGCTATATTTGTGCAGCTATATTTTTTTAATTACATTATTACACAAAACCTGTCGAAAAGGGGATATTCTTTATAAAATATTTATACTATCAAAACAATCAAGGCATTTTAGAAAAAATTTTAAAAATAAAAATAAAATGGAATTTTCAAGTCACTTAAAAAAATAGTAAAAATAAAGAAAGAAAAATAACTTGCCCTACATCTACATAAAACACAATGAAAGCAATGTTAAATGAATTTAAAATTCTAGCATATTTTCATAATCATAAACATGCTATTCATCTGAAAAAGTAATCACTTAGCAGTAGTAAGACATAGTTCTCCTGTTTCCAATGTTACATTAAAAACAGTAGAACAACAAATGAATTATGTAGACTGATACCACTTCATACAAGCATTATACATAATGCAATTACCATTCATACTATTTGAACTTCAACAACACACTCCATATTTAAGGGGAGATTTTTAAAAAATATTTTATTATATATGACTAATAAATTTAGTATTTCATACATAAAAGAAAAAAAAAAGTTATAGACTAAGTAGATTCCCAGGGATTAAACTGAATAAAGTCATTCAAAGAATATTTATTACTTATAGAAATGTTAAAATCTCATCACCCATTTGAAATTATCTCCATTTATTCATAATATTTTTATTACAATTTATGGATTATTAAAAATACATTAATATGTTTATTAAGAAAGTATCATTTTTAAATAAAGCAGAGCTGCAGAGCAACTGTCGCCATTCCATGTAGGTGCGCTGTGTACTCATATATATTGTCCAGTCACAGATGCCAGCACAGAAGCATTCGTAACTGTTTACATTTGAATGTGTACATTTACAATGCCTCAGAGAATTGAAAATGCCACTGACTGTGAGATATGCACTACAATTTATTTTTGCAAGCAAAAAGTGTGAAAGCTGCTAAAATTCATCAGTAGGTTTAATTAAGTGTGTGGAAATAAGATTTATGTGACACTTGAAACAAAATAGCAATCAATGGAATGGCATACAACACTAACCAAAAAAATTAAGCATAAGTAAACAATTTCAGTGCACAAAATCAAATGTTTTGAGATCAGCAGGGGTGTTTGCTGGGGGAGATTTTGTCTCAGGGTGACACAATAAATTTCAAGAACTATTGTAGACGTGTTAGCTAAAACTGTGCCATGCAAACTAAAATAAAAGGCATGGCTAAAGAGTTTGTTTAGCTTCATGACAAAGCCCTTTTACACGAGGCTCGTCAAACCCAAGATTTCATGGCATAATATGGCCGAAAATAAAAAGATCCCCAATATAGCCCTGATCTGGTTTTCAGTGACTACCACTTGTTCCTTTACTTAAAAAAGCATTTAAGCGGTCAGTGCTAAGACAAGGACAATGATTTTAAAAAGGCTGTGGTGCAGTGGTTAGTCTATCAGGCAGCAGATTTCTGTAAGGGTGGAATCCAGAAACTGGTTTCATGGTATGATAAGTGCCTTAAAAGTGGAGGTGCTTATGTTGAATAGTAGATAATACAGACTTTCTTATTTATATGAAATAATAGGAAAAACTACACTTTAAACAACATGCCATTATAAAATCATTTTTCAAACATATTCATCCAACACAAAAACTTTTATTTACATTAATCAGGATGAGCAATATTGATTTCATGTTGACCCTCACTACTATCACTCAGTTTATTTATTATATATAATGTGTGTGTCACTGTTTATGTTCCTTTCATCACAAATACTGCTGTCACTGCTTTCACCTTACAATCCGATCGAAGCGGCTAACCCTACGTAACTCCCTTCAATCGCATGCAGTTCTAATTTTATTAATATATCAAAGCAGTGACTGAACTTTTCTAATAGCTTGAAATATAGAAAAAGATTGGTATTTCTAAGTTACTTTCTAACTATAAGACACTCCAATTTTAAAACAGATTTTTCTGTCTATAATGCTATGTTTTGTGATCTAAAAAATATGGTATTAAATTTATTGGCATTAACATTTGGTATTTTATTTCATTATGTTTAACCTCCGTTTTTTTTATCCAGCAATAAATATACTAAAGTGATAGTAATCAACCATCATATCTTCATGATATATTTACAATCATACTTTAGATTACTAATTTTAACAAATATTTTCTGCAACATTAATACAAAACTATATTCTTAATTAACATCTATCATTTGAACAGAATTAAATGAAAAGCATATTACCTTGCTGAGGTGGGCCAGCTGCCTGAGGAGGGACACCATGAGTGGGACGGTAAGGATACTGACTACGATCTGAAAAGGATTAAGTAAAATTTAATAATCAACCATTCTTGCATAATAATTATATGACAGTTGAACTAACTTCTATTTACATAAAAAACATTATTTCAATAGTTTTCTTAACGTACTTGGGTCAAAAGTGTATTATTTGCACTGTATTAGCTACAATATATATATATATATATAAAACAGGTCAATTGAAAAGTCCCCGGCCTGACACATAGATGGCGCTACTAGAATTAAATCCATATGTTTTCCAGTTAGCCCTAACCCTCAAAAGATGCGTGTATAAATTTGACAGCTGTTGGATCATTAGTTTGTGAATTATAGCATTTTGAGTGAAGTAACTTTTCTTAGTGTGAAAAAAATGGATAAAAAGGAATTTCGCGTGTTGATAAAATATTGCTTTTTGAAAGGAAAAAAATAAGTTGAAGCAAAAACTTGGCTTGATGCCGAGTTAATAGGAAAATAAACCATCAAGGATTGGTATGCTAAATTTAGACGTGGTAAAATGAGCACCGAAGACGGTGAACGCAGTGGACGCCCAAAAGAGGTTGTTACCGACGAAAACATTAAAAAAAATCCCCAAAATTATTTTGAATGACCGTCAATTGAAATTGAATGAAAAAGCAGACATCAACTGAATGTGTACATCATATCATTCACGAAAATTTGGGTATGAGAAAGCTCTGTGCAAAGTGGGTGCCACGCGAGCTCACTTTTGACCAAATACAACGACGAGTTGATGATTCAGAGCAGTGTTTGAAGATGATCAAGCGTAATAAACCCGAGTTTTTGTGTCGATATGTGACAATGGATGAAACATGGCTCCATCATTTCACTCCGAAGTCCAATCGACAGTCATCCAAGTGGACTGCACGTGATGAACCCGCTCCAAAGCGTGGGAAAACGCAACAATCGGCTGGCAAGGTTATGGTGTCTGTATTTTGGGATGCGCATGGAATAATTTTCATTGACTACCTTGAAAAAGGAAGGACCATCAACATCGACTATTACATAGCGTTATTAGACCGTTTTGTTGGCCTGCCTCTCAAGTAGGCCTTTGTTAATTGAATTTATTATTAATGCCACATCAACA
>BMAW01119992.1:371561-384048 GCA_019974015.1 Nephila pilipes
CTTTGTATGACGTAATTGAAAAATACCGTCGAATGCAAATTCCGATTCCATCGCCAGATGCGTGAGATGATGTCATATCGGAAAATGTAATTCTCCGTGATTACCACGATATGACAACACGTTTGAAAGACGAAATCGCCGAAAAACGGCCGCATTTTAAGAAAAAGAAAGTGCTGCTTTACCAAGTCAATGCACCGTGTCACAAGTCAGTGAAAACGATGGCAAAAATCCTTGAATTGGGCTCCGAATTGCTTCCTCATCTACCATATTCTCCAGATCTGCCCCCTGCGACTATTTCCTGTTCTCAGATCTCAAAAGAATGCTTGCTGGTAAGAAATTTTTGTCCAATGAAGAGGTGATCACTGAAACTGAGGCCTATTTTGAAGCAAAGGACAAATCGTACTACAAAAATGGTATCGAAAAGTTGGAGGGTCGCTATAATCAGTGTATCACCCTTGAAGGGAATTATGTTGAATAAAAAAAACTAATTTTGCCAAAAAAATGTGTTTTACTATGGTAGGCCGGGGACTTTTCAATTGACCTGTTATAATATATATATATATATATATATATATATATGATTAAGAAAAGAAAATTACAATAGGCACCAGTTGGCGATAACATATATTGCTGTAAGTACACAGGGTTGAAGTAATAGATTTGAGCTTTGAAAGGAAAAGATAGTGTTTTTCCAATAAGTGTGATTGGAGAGCAGTTCATAATGGCATGTCAGCTATATACATACTCCAATTTGGAAGTAAGAGGAACAGTACATTTTTTAGCTTAACACTTGAGCTGCACAGAAAATAATCATGAAATTGTCACTGTTTATGGCAAGCATGCAATTTCAAAGTAATGGAGGCAATTTGAAAATGGTCACATCAGTATCATTGATGATTATCATTCAGGGGAACCTGCAAACTCCATCAATGCTAAAACTGCTTATTTTGTCTTCCAAATTCTTTAATACAATCAATGAATAAAAATTAAGGAAATTTCAAATATGCTGGGCATTTCATATGGTAGTAAGCATTCCATTATTCATTAACAACTGCAATATCAAAAACTGTGTGCAGGCTGGGTGCCACGACTTTAAACGATCACACACAAAGAATAACATCTGTGATCCTGTGTCAATCTTTTGCAACAATATACTGCAGAAGGTAATAAATTCCTAAGTCACATAGTCACAGGAGATGAATCATAGTTTTACCACTTCACCCTTACAACGAAACGATCTACTGTGGAATGGCTAAAGTGAGTATATGAGTGAGTGAAAGTGAAATTTTAAGGCACAAGAGCCAAATGTGGCTATGCTGCACCAAACAAGATGTAACTGTGGTCTAGACGTTTGGAAAAAAAATGAAATAAAAGATCAAAAGTTTGACAAAAGGAAGGGTCAAAAATCGAGAACGATAGCTAGGGGATCCTGGGAATATGTCACCCGCGTTTACCAAAGACAATAAGCCCCAAGGGAAAGAAAAAGATTGCTAGGCTCTTTTTCTGGATATTTTCCAATAGTTTCGTTGAGATTTTTTTTAAAACTCCTCTTGTTTGCTTTTATCTTGACCATTATGAACTGGTCTTGGAGTAATATATGAGAATTTCATTACAGGCATCATGCCTCAGGGTCATGATGCCTGTACCTACCTAAAGAAGCAAGTCCCTGAGGTCCCCTGATATGATTCCTCAGGGACAGAGAGCCCAGCTATGCCCACAGACAGTATGTATACATTTTAGTTGCCTCTTACTGACATGCATAAGCTACAGTGAGACTATTCTTTCTCACCTAGTTACCTCAAAGATGCTGGAATGGCTACATGTCCTAAACAATGCAAACCCCGAAGTCCAACTATCAGCTAGAAAAGTCATGGTCACTGTGTTTTTCAACTGTGAAGGTGTTGTTTACACCAAATTCATAGTTAAAGAGGCAACAATTACTGCCAACTCATATTGCAAAACATTACAGAATTTGAAAAAGGCAATCAAAGTCTGTCAAAAGGGACACCACCATACAGCAGCACAATAATGCCAGACCCCATGCACCTCACACAAAATGCTAAAGTTTCTACAGAAATTCAAAACAGAGGTTATGCTAACTTCCTTCATACAGCCCGGGCTTAAGTGTCGTGAGATTTTCATTTGATTGGATAAATGAAGAACAACATCTCTAGTCAACACTTTCAAGCTGAAAACAAAATTAAACTCCCTGTATAGAATAGGTAAGAAAATGCTGGAGTAAATTTCTATTTTACAACCACAGAAAAACATCAGTGTATGGTGTGATCGAGGTTTCAATTTGTTTGTAGAAAACATCAAAAAATGACTCAAGCTCATGTTGTTCAATACAGAATACTTAATTCCATGTATCTTTTTTATTTTTGGACATTTTAATTCAAAAGTAACTTAATAATTATACTCATCCTTGTATATATTATTAGGTGTCACTTACTTCATTATAATTGACACCTAATAAATACCAGGATCAGGACAGTAACAAAAATTGCAAGGGTTAAGGGGAGAAGTGCTTTTGGATCTACTTAAATTATGTAAAATAAAATTAGATATTGATGCATCAGCAAACAAAAACAATTTCAAATTTCTGAATTGTTCAGGTTATTTATAGGCATTAAAAATAATTGTATACAGAATTAATAATATTTTTAAGTAAAAATCTTTACCATATATTGTTAAAAATCACAAATTATATATTTTGAAATAATGCAATCAGAACAACAAAACATTTACTATTTACAGATTTAAAAAATTTAATTTTTTGTTTTGTTTTTCATACCACATCGTACTTTATATTATGGAGCATTCTTATTTACACATTAACCATTTATAAAAGTTTTATAATGCATGAAAATAAAAGGTATATAGCTATTCACTTATATATTGGTTAATGTTTTTCGATATGCAGTACTCAATAAGCCAATTTTTTATAAGCAGGGTGAGCATAAATTCTATATTTTTCTTTAAATTTTGAAAGATAATAATTCAAAATACATAAAAATTACATCTTTATCACATGACATAGTGACCCTCGGGATAGTCAGTAAATAAACACACGCTGCCCAAATAACACTCAAGATAAATTATCATGTGCCATTTTATATACTTTTTTTAAATGTATTATTATGTAATAATGTAACAATAATGTATGTGTGATGTTCAAAATAGTCAGTACATAAGCAGACACCCTACCAAAGTGACACTATGTGTAAATTGTAACATGGTTAAAAAAAATATTTGAGATTTCACTTCAGAAAGAGAACTAGATAAAATCTTTTTCTTGATTTTTAACACAGAACATTATTTATGTTCAATGTGTGATCATAAAATTAGCTACAACTGATTCACCAAACAATTAATAAATATATTTCAAAGCAAATTGTTATACATGTAGCTTACATATTTAATATTAAACAAATATACTAATATTGATTAAATAAGTGAACACCATTGAATTTTCTAACAAATCCATTTTTGCAATCTTTCAGCTCATTTAAAACTAATAACTCATAAATTCACTGGTGAAATTAACCTTTTTCTAAGAAAATAATATTCCAATACAGATAATTGCATTCCTTCTTCATTATTTACAAAAATTACCCAGAATTCAGTATAAAGATACAAGAAATTGATTTGTGATATTTTCAATCAAAAATAAGAGCAAGCCAAATACTTATTCTACACATTAAATTACACATAAGCTGTGCATGCATTCATTCAAATACATAATATAAGCACTATTTTTGTTAACTGTAATTATATTCAGTAAATATATTTTGGATCACAGGATGATGTACTTAAGATGTGTACATTTGCTCTCCTCTTAAACACACACACACACACACACAATCGAAAATTTTAATAACATCATTGTTTAGTAACTTGAATCTTGCAAGATTAAAAATGCATCTTAATAATAAATTAAAGGAATACATTAATAGATGTACATTTACTCTACTATGAATTTCATTCTGAAATAGAAATTTCTGAACTTACCAGAATATGGTGGCTGAGATGGTTGTTGGGGATAAGACCCCATGTGATATTGGTCCTGTACAGGACCATGAGGTTTTGAATAATCACCATGTCGCTTGGGTCCCATGGAATACATGTCACGTTGATACATGTTTCCAGGAATATTACTAGGTGGTGCAACCTTGTTAGGAGGAGGCATGCTCTGACCATACATTCCTTGTTGAGATGAAGGATAATTCTGAAAGAGAAATTAACAGTGTAATAGATTTTTATACTAATAAAATTGTCATAAATATACATATCATGAAAAATTTGGGTTATGTATATTATCAATTAATATATAATAAAGAATAATAAGAGCATATTAAACATAATGTAAGAATGATTCTCCAATTTCCTTTTTTCTTGACATAATTTCAAAAAAAAAATTAGTTAAAATAAAATAATTATTAAAATCGTATACAGTTCGTTAAATAAAGCAAATAACATACTTCTTTTTAAGAAATACATTTTACATAAAACAAAAAAATAACAACAACAAAAAAAAGCATTTAAAAATTTCATTGAAACAGACAAAAATTAGCAGTATGCAATTAACTTAGAAAGAGTATAATTTTAAGAAATTATTTTAAGCCATTTTGTGCTAAAACAAAATATATCACAAATCAGAAAGATAATTTTGGTTAATAGCTGCAGGGCTGAGTAAATCATATTAGCATCAAAGTTGTAGTGGTTAGTGTAGCGTTATGAATGCAATACTGATCACTGAGGACCTACTTGAGATGTTTGATTCTTAGGTAGAAGCCTTTGAATAAGGGTTGACTGCAAACGTGACATCTGGGGCTGTGAATAATAATTGGGCTACTAAGATTTCTTAATACATATAATGTCTATTACCAAATATACTCAATAGAATGGATTGTTTAAGGTAACTAACAAACCAAATTTGACAAAAAACATGTATATAAAGATATTATGATTATCACTGAAACAAAAATAATTTTGCAGCACGATGTACAATATATTTCATTTAGCCATCTTAATAATCTGTTAGGGCATGAAACCTTACAATGAACAATCCAAGTAATTTGAAATTTTTCCATTAAATATTTTATTTCCTTATTGAATTAAACATTTAAAACATTCAAAATAGTGCAAGAATTTGCTTAATTAAACCCATAAATTAAGATTCTTGTTGTCCATTTTACTATCAAGCAACATCACTAGTATAAAAAATCTTGAAAAAAATTAACATATATTTGATTTGATTTGATTTCAAAAATAAAATAAAAGATCGAAAATATATAAAAATCAATTTAAAAAAAAAAACTTTTTCCAAGTTCCTCTAAAATCTATGGATATTTAAAACTGTAAATTGAAGTTGAAATGCTTCCAAGCAATGCATTTATTATTGTCAATCATGAAAAAAGTATAACAATCCGATAGCAGATACTTCCTCATTATGAATATTTTTAGACACAATTCGAAAACAGAAAATAATATTAATCAAACAAGTCTTTGGAAGGCATGTTAAAAAATATTTTTACGTAATGGAAAATATATACAAACAGCAATACTTTTACACTAGATAAATTTTATAAATTTTCTAATTCTTTTCCTTTGAACTAAAACTTCACTTCAATTACAAGAAAATATCCAAATTCAAAAAATGAAATAAACATGTCGTTCTTGGTATTCATTACAATTATTTCAACACATTATAAGAGCACAAAGCATCATGGAAAATTTAACTGGCAACAAACATCTTTTTCTTTTGAAAAAGGTCATAATTACCTGGAATTCTGCACTTCTATACGTGTCTGGTTGTGCTGAAGAATAAGGTGACTGAGCAGATGGTTGACTGTTGGGGTATTGGGAAGGTCCCAAAGAAGGTCTACCCTGATACGAGCCCATTGGTTGCGGAGGCATGCTATCACGAGCAGACATTGGTTGGCTGGGATAGCGATGAGGTGGGTAAGGAGAAGATTCTTGAGTAGAGGGACCTATCACAGAACTGTTAGGAGCTGGTGGCCTTATCATTGGACTTGGAGGTGCGTTTTGAGGCTCAGCAAACCTATAAAATTTAAGAAAATTTTCAAAGAATTAGAGTAGCAATAGGGCTGTATAAGTGTACTTCATTTAGAGTAATAACATTATTAAAGCATGTTTTCTACAGCATTAACTAAACCATCAGATATTTAAACCAAATTATCATATACATAATAGCTTAAACCATCATGAAAACTTCTGTAACTCATTAGCATAATAAGTAATATAAAATTACTTTTAAGTTAATCTTTTTTTTTTATTAATAAAAAAAAAAAAAAAAAAAAAAAAAAACACTTCTCTCATCTTCATTGAAAAATGAGACATAACAAAAGAAAATCAAAATTACTTCTCAAACCTTCAAACAATGAATATTTGATATATTTGACACACAACACAATTTTAAATTGGATTTTCACAAACTGTCCTTGGAAGAAAATGTTATAAGAACTCATTAACCACTTAATACAAATTCAGAAATTTTCAAAACAGTTATGTTATTCATATCATTAATTTTATCCATATCATTAACTTGTAATACCATACTGTTTAGAAGGGAAAAAAAGAAAATATTTTCTTTTATCAACTATTGGAACTTAAGTTGCATGAGTAATAACTTCTACCAAGAAAGAGTAACACCACACACACTCTTTAATTCTAAAAATTACCAAGAAATAATATGATGTTAACAACTGTAATTATTGCAATGGCTTTGAGAAAGTTCATTGTTATTTTGCATTAGGAATTGATAAATCAGAGGTGTCTGGCAAAGTTTATAACTTTATTTACATTTTATTATAGAAGCTAAATTATATGAGAGTGAGGAAACTCAAAAGGTATTGATGGAGTAAGTGTAAAGTCAATATTTGCATAGCGAACTGTTTTGAGAAGTGGTACATGGATGTGACATTGTGAATGATATGAATTCAAACAGCTATGCTAAAAAAAAGTATTTCTAAAAACTTAGTAAAAATGTGTAATGGGATATATGCAACAAAGCTTCATAATATTACCACTGCTCCAGTTTGGAAAGAAATAAAGTGGGAAGTCCATCCGTTTATATAATTAAGATACTAAGGATATTTCTTTTATTTCATCGCAAAAAAAACCTTAAACTATTTTACTCTCAAAAATTAAGGTGTATTTTCCATAATACAGAAATTTTTAATGCCTTTCAGTTGGTTTTAACTTCATTGTTAATCATCAGTAGAACAAACATATGTATATTATTGCTTAATCCTGCATTTTTAACAGTTACAGCCATTTAATGTTGAGTAATGGGGGAAATGTGGTTGGGTGGAAAATCTGTAAGTAACAAGTTAAGAAATGCTGTAGAGAATTGGTAGAAACATATTTTAATTCTGTTTAATTCATATATTTTCAGATAAGATAAACCCAAACTGCAAACAACCAATGAATTAATTTAGATCAGCAATCATTATCTGGAACAAATTTTACTTTCTTGCCTCTCTCACCACTGCCTATAGAAGCATAATATCGACTCGTAAACTCTTATGAACCTCTACTAAATTTATTGGCCATGGTTGCCTAATGTTGTTTTGTCGAATCATGGGTTCAGGTCCTAATGACACTTAACTCGTCATGTAGCGGGGCTGATGCATGTTAAATCTGTCGAGGCTCCAAGTTCTTCAGTTAGGTGGTGTGGAAGTTTAGAGGGAGGTGCTGGCTCAGATGTTATCCTCGTCATTTGATCAAGGTTCAAAATTAAGAGGTTCATCTCTAATAATGCTTGAGTTGTTACTTAGTGCGATGTTAATAAACAGTTGCCCAGATCAATCTAACAAGTTTATTTTCTTACATCTGGCAGTACTGACTATAAAAGCACATGCAAAAAAAAAAAATGAACTTGCAAGTACTTTCAACAAGTATTTGTATCTTTAAGAAATCCTTCAAAAAATTAGGTATTTCTAATGTTATGAATGGCATTGAGGGCAATTTTTTATGGGAAACTAATGGTGAAGTAGAAATCAATTCACAAGGTACAAAATAGAACCTATATGACAAACTTCTCAACAACGAAAGTGAAGATGAACTTGAGGAACTATTTGCCTTAGATAATGAACGTGAGGATTTTGCAGGATTTTAAATACATTTGTGAATTTTTTGTTTTATTTTGTAATGATTTTAATTTATATAAATTGATTTTTTTTTAAAAAAATCTGTCCCTATAAGATGATTTCCAATTTTGGAAGCTTTTTATTATTCAACAATTGTCTTATTGACAGAAATATACAGTATATATATCTCTACAGAAATTGAGAGTAAATTATCAGTTTCTGCAAGCATGAAATAATTCCCACATGTAAAATAGGATCAACTACTTACATACACCAAACAATGCCTCACTAGCAGCCATTTGCTTAAGCACAATTTAAAAAAAAAAAAAAGGCAACCTTTATTAAAAAAAAAAAAAAAAAAACAGTGGTATACAGTCCTTAAAAAAAATCTGAAAAATGAATTCAACAACATATGCTAAGCAGTCTTTTTTTTAAAACATGTTTAACTGATTTGTAAGGTACAATTCAAACCAATGTGAATCACAGCCACAATTAAGAACCACATTTGTTACATTGACAATTCAGCACTGAATTTACATAAAAGCACACAATGGAGTTAAAAATAATTTCACATCACCATACTAGTAAAAATATTTTTTTGAAAAATTTACTACCTAAATAGTTCTAAGGATTCAAAGTTATTTAAATTTTCATCAAACTTAATTTTAAAAATTCTTTAAAATATAATTATCAGTTTCCCTGTATCCATTAAAAAACTTAAAATAGATATGTAATCTAAAAATTGAAAGATAATTCAAACAATTTTATGTAACTGAATCCTTCAGAACTAAGGTGAATAAAATGCATTACAAGAACATTTAATTCAAACTATTGATAAAACACAAACTATATAAATTAGTTCAGTTTCTTACTATGCCATATAATAAAACAAATTAAATTTGAGAAAGCATACTTGTTAATCAGATAACTAATAAAGAGAAGAAAAAAATTAAATTAAATAAAAACAGAGTATAATTTATTCATTAATATTTTATGGAATGTGTGTGAATATCAACTTTCAACACAAAAAGTATAATCTCTAAATAAAACAATGCTTGTACAGCAAGTATAAACAAACAATTTTTCTTATTTGAAATTTAAGCCTGCTTATTACTTACAAAATGATAACAATTTATTTTAAATTTTCAGAATGTATTAAGTATTTTCTAAACTTAATAAATTACTAATTCATTTCACTAAAAAGAAAATAGATGAATGTATAATTAGACAAACATTGAATACCTTTCTTGATCTCCGCAAGGACTTTGATAAGGAGGATACTGAGATGAATTTGAAGGGCCTACAGTTCTATTGGGTGGGTATCCACCAGGAGGTGGAGCATATGGATCTGGCACCATGTTCCTGCCACTGTAACTCGCTTCCGATGAGGGAGGCACCATAGTGTTGGGGTACTGGTCACTATATGGCTCCTGCTGCCCAGATGTATTGCTGTAACCAAACGAGGTAGAAGGCACACTCGATTGATTTCCGGAATAAGGTGGCATATTACTATTAGCATTTGGCTGGGAATACCCATAATTGTCACTGGTGTTATGGCGGGGTTGATACTGAGATCCCTGCATGTCATCGCTGAAAGGATCCATGGCTCCTTCAGAACTGGAGTGGTTCACCATGGATGAGCCTGAATGGTGCATTGCATCTGGATATGAAGGATGATGCCCAGGACCAGGGTAATCTGATCCAGGCATCATCCCTGGATGGGGTCCTGTATTGGGTGGATAACCCCCTGGATATGGACCAGGGTATCCATCCATCATGGGTCCCCCTTGGAAATAATATTCATAAGTTAAAATAACTCTAATTAGTTACTACCACTAAAAATGTTTATTAAAATTAAATAATTGATAGCATTATATAAAAAGGATTAATAAATGGTGAGTATTCAATAAGAGAAATCAAAATCACTGTATAAGAAAGAAACAGATAACATACCTGCATTTTTGGCATTCTTTTTTCTTGAATTTGATTCCAAACTACTAATCAAAGGTACTGGATCAATACCTCCTCTGTCAAATTTACATTCAAAGGGCAATAAATGTTTGATGTACTGCTTCCTCAGAGTATATGCCGCACTTGAAGAAGCACCAATACCAATTAATCCTGCAATCTCCTTCCACATTTTGCCTTTCATCACCTAATGATTTGATAATAAAATAGAACGCTTAAAAATATGTTAAAAAGACTTAATGCTAGTCTCCAAAATTAAATTCTCAGAATATTGCATGTCTAGAATTATTCAGATATAAATATTTACAGTCTAAAATAATCTTTAATTTAAATATTAAAATACTTGCCTCAACAAAACCACCTCTTTCTTTAGCAGCCAAATACAAACGATACAGGTCGAGGGGTTGCTTACTAATAGTGGGGCACTGAGAAAGTGGTGTGCCCCTTTCTTCCTGATACATGATTAATTTGTCTAAAAATAATCTTCTATCAGGATCATCAGACAAATCATACAATTTTAACATTCCATCTGGACGCTGTAAGAAAATGTGTAAGCTATATCAATATCCATAAAATCTAGTGAAGAAAAATAAATCACTAGTCAACAATTTGAAAAGCTTCAAATACACATTAAGTTTCAAATAAATGAATTTACCTTTATTGGGTGATGATCATAAGGCTGGTTATTAATAACCTGTAAATAAATAAAATTTTATGATATTTCATATTTAAAGTCATCCATTTAAAAGTGAAAATGAGTAAAATTTACTTGAAAAGAAAAAGGATTTGTATAAGACATTTATACAGTATGTTTTTAGCATTCTAAGATTTCTGAAAGTATAAATTAAACTAATAAATTTAGATACCAAAAAGCAATATAGTTTAAAAACCACATGATCACACAAATTTAACTCTGCTGTACCTACAACAGATCTTTAATCTTAATATTTGTTGGATCACTGATCTTACCGGACTTGCAGGAGTCCTAGGCCAACTAGGACTAGAAACACTTTCAAATTCATCATGAAAGGAGGACATAGATGCTGCTCCAGGTGACGGCAATGTATTTGGTGTCGGAGGATGAGACATCACAGGCTTGTTGCTTGGCTTTGGCGTTTCCACCCTCTCTTCAGGTAACGATGATGATGCAGAAGCGTTGGATGCCTGACTCCCTTCATCCATGACTGGAGGTGGAGGGGGACCTCCCATGGAATTGCGCACTTGTGGGGATTGCATCACATCTGGCACAGATGGACTGGACACAGTCACTGCAGAAGGGACAGGGCTACTGATGCTTTGTGTCACTGTGGTGGGAGGCATACCTGAAACATACACATAAATTACATATAACATTATTTCCACAAAAATAAAAATAAGTCCTAGCATGATTTTTTTTTTATCTCAATAGAAGAGAAGCTCTATCACCATCAGTTAAGATCGTCAACTAGATGAGCACCATATTTTTACTAACATCAGGACAAACGATTTTTTTAGAGCCAATGTCCAAATAAGTCATTTCTCAAATAGTGTAAGCAAATATGAGCTTCTGCATGCAATCACAGCTAAAAGCATGAGCTTTCTCTCAGAAAAAATAGATCAAATAGTGATTCTTATAGGAAAGAATGTATAGATCCAAACTCTTCATAATGCAATAAATAAGCCATTTTCAAAAACTATATTCACAAAAAAAGTTAAAGTCTCCAAGGATCATCGCTGTATGTGTACCATTAGATAGTAAGAAGTTTACTTTTCTGAAATGTCTGTTGGAGAAGTAAAGAAACTCAGCACTTCTCGCAAGTCTTATATTCTAAAATTCATACTTTTATGTGTCTTATGTCCATAATATAACTACTACATTAAAACCTTAAATCAGAATAATTAGGACTGGAACCAGTCTAAGATATCAAAAATCAAGGTTAACTGGAGAAAGAGAGAAATAAAAAGAGAGAGAGAAAAATCATACAGAAATTCATTTTTTTTAGTTTAGTTTTTATAAACATTGCACTAGAAGCAACACAAGGGCTATTGGCGATGGACATCGTAATTTTGAACCTCAGTCAAGTGACGAGGAAAATACCTAAGCTGGCACCCTCTCTCCTAACTTCCACATCACACCAACAGGTGGACTTTGGACCCCAACAGATTTACTGTGCATCCGCCCCGACTACACAGCTGGTCTTTAGCGGCCAAGGATAAAACCCGCCACTGAACGAAAACCGCCAGTAACGAATCCGAAACTATTACCACTAGGCTACTGCGACCACCATACTTACAGAAAATCATCTTTACGTTTCCAACTAGGGTAGTTCAGTAATTTTATAGATGATAAAAACATCTACTTTGTAACAATAGAAATGTGCTCAAAATTTTATTGCGTTTTTCAAAAGTGCTCAAAATTTTATTGC